>JBBPMF010000407.1:0-28582 GCA_038090175.1 Austroboletus eburneus | reverse complement strand
TCGGTGCAAGAGCGCTCTCTCTGTCAAAGCTATTCCATCCAGTCGAAACCGTTTAAAGCCATATTGACGACGCTCGACAAACAATGTGATGGAATCGCAGAACAGATAAAATCATACCTGCTCGAGAAGCGGAGTTCTCTGCCATCTGCCATGAGACCGCGACCGACCACAAGGCAGATGTCATCGACTCCAGCAACGACGCCCTCGAAGAAACGCACTGTGGTCTTCTCACAGGTTTCCTCGCGCGACAATGGGTACGACGATGGTACGTTGTACCCTGAAACGCCTACCAAGAAACGCCGACTTGACCATACGACGTCGCCCACGAAGGTAAACATGGGAAACACCCCTGCCAAAAACCCATCGGTAGCTGCCATGGCCGCCTTTCATGCTGCCATCAGAGGCAGCCCTGCCAAGCTACCCGCAAGACTGGAAGGCGCATCGCCTGCCGGCCCATCGACACCTCATCGTCCTCGTCCCGCCAAGTCGGCACAAGTCACGACGCCAGGACAAACCAACGTACAGTCGTCGCCGTTGCGTTCACAAGGGCAAGCAACCTTCACTCGGCCACTCGTCCGGCATCGATTTCGGTCTATTTTTCTCGAGCAGCAGCAGTGGTGTGCTCGAGATCCCAAGGTGGAGCGGATGTGGACGGCTGCGGAGCGGCTTCGGGAGAAGATGGTGGGGTTGCATGGACCCCCGTTTCAACGGCTGAGACAACGTGGTGGTGCGGTGAAGTATGAGCAGGGCTAGCATTCGCCATCTCTGGCGTTCTACGTCCTTGGTGCACGTGCATGCGGCATGTCCTATAACCGTTTGGAGCTCGAGGCGTGGCAACATTTCCGCCAGAGGAACCACTGGAGATGGAACCGGAGCTAAAGTTACAGCATCTACGTCACGGCCCACCTCTCTGATCTCTTGCCCTTTGTTTTCCTGACTGCAAACCCCACTGGACGGTTATGGGATACGTCACGTACATGTCATTGACGCCTTTTTTCTCTCCATGGCTGGGATGAACTTATGCTGCTGAACGCCCAACTTCGTATGGTCATTGATTGATGTACATGAATGTGTAGTATACAGTGCATCTTCTCCACTTGCATTTGCATGTTCCCGATAATGAGTAGCGCTGACTTCGCGGCAGGGTCTGCTACGAAGGGTGAAGGCCTCGCTGCCAAATTCACTCTTCTCCGACGTTGTAAATGACCTCATCACATAGTCATCACAGTAAAAGAATGACATACGTCGTATGTATGGATAACGAAAGCTGACCAGCAGCAAGTCCATCCCAAGTCGCTACACAGGCTTTGGTATCGTAGTAAGAACGCCACTGGGAACATTCAGTTTATCAAACAGGTCCTCAATCTCTTTTTCATTGAAGCAATTCGGTCCTGTGAGTCCGCCATCATTACTGGGTCGCATTGAGCATATCGTGCCCTGGGGGCAGTTCTTCCAAATTTTCAGCTTAAGGTTCTCATCGTCTGGGCCAGCGCACTCCGTCAAGGCTGATGGGATGCCACCTGGGAGGTTGTCACCGATACACCCTAGCTCGCCCTCATCATGACACTTGTCGTCGACTTTACAATGTTGATAATTTAAGTTCTTCTTACCGGCACGTTCTGCACTCTTCCTGAAGTTGGAGAGGTCACTGGTACGGGTGTCAACATCGTTACGACATTGGCGAACATCTTGCTCACCAGGCTGCCCTGGCGAAATTCATATATTTGGCATGTTCGTTAGGATGATTGTACTGGGCTGTTGAATCACGTGGTCCATGTCTGGTGAATGTCAGCCCTCGTTGTAACATGGGCGAGCACCTCGCTCACTGTTCCGACACATGGTAATCATCACACTCAGCGCGGCGATGAGGGACTGCCGCGGTAGAGACAAAGAGAGTAAAAGAAAATGCGGCGAAGAGGAAGGACTTCGAGAAAAACATCTCGCAGAGATGGGGAGAGACGAAAGAAAACAGTGACCATGGTATGTTATATCGTCTGTTATAATGCACTGTCCGAAAAACTGAAAACGTAATTTCAAGGGAGTTTTTGGTGAGTTTGTATTTTATATAATGTATTGTGCAATATATTGCAATCAGTCACATCCCAATTTATTCCAATGATCTTGTATGAGTCACTGGGAGTTGATTGATTGATCCCGTAGGAAGTCCGTGTTATCGGCATCATGATTGGCATCCATTTAGGGGCTGGATCATCATTTCATAATATGCCTTTGCTGATGGTTTCACAAATATGAAGTAACACACTGCTACATCAGTAATTTTGCAACTGTCTTAGCCGTCTTATCTGGTGCTTGCTGCATCTAACATGGCTTATGTATTGTGGGCTGCCAAAGTTCAGTTCTGAACCTAAGGTTCGAACCTGAACCTCTGAACTGAACCTTGAGGTTTAGATTCAGTTCAGGTTCAGGTTCAGGCCATATCAGGACTTCTAGAAAGGCCCTTAGGTTGCCCTTTAGGTTACTTGGTAAAACAATGAATAAACCGAAGATGGGGGTATCCTACGATGATACCCCACCTTATATACATGCGATCGGATGCATGGACCACTATGTAGGGCAGGCATTGATTCATCTAGGGTGTACGTGTAAGTGATCGTAGAAATAAATGGAACGTCATAGAACGACTGTCACCATGTGATATGGAATGAGTCATGAAGTCACGTGGGGGGTGTAGGTAAGCGTCATGTGAAGGCGAAAAAGATAAGAATAAACATAATCCTGACATAATCCCCCTTTCAAGGATCGACGTCCGTGTCGATGGGCGGAATTTCAAAGAGTGAGTCGTCCAAGCGTTTGAAGCGACTGCGGAACTCTAAGAATCCGGGGTCCTCGAAGGTGGGCATTCCCATACAGGCTGGGCAGGTGCAGATGGGTTCGTTAGGCAGTAAGACCAGACCGGATTGTGCGATGTCAACGTGACGGAGTCAGAGCTTCTGAGTAGGCCGCGCTGCTGTGGGATGCTTACGATGGAATCATTTGATAGCGTCCTGTGCATGAGGTAACTCTTCAGCTGTGATCCACTCGTCTTCTTCGACCGGGAATCCTTTCCAGTGTACCAGGTATGCGAGCTTGTCACCCCGACTATGAGAGTCGATAACTTCTTTGACTTCCTGTTCAGGAATATCGTCAACGAGATCGGGTATCGGAGGCGGTTGGACTTGCTGTGATGGGTGACTAGGTGTGTGGTACGGGTGAAGTAGGGATTCGTGGAAGACCGGGTGTATTGTTCGCCAGCCGTGGGGAAGGTCCAGTTTGTATGAGGCGACACCTACTTTGGCGAGGACTTTGAAGGGGCCAAATTGCTTCTGATCGAGCTTCTTCGTGGGGCAGTTAGTGCGAATGTGTGAAGCCTCAAGCAATATGAGATCTCCGGGCTTATATTCTGGTGACTCGCACGTTCTTCGGTCGTAGTACTTCTTCATGTCCTCGGCTGCTAGGTGGAGTGACTCCTCTGCTGTTTGCCGTAGTTTGACCATTTGTTTTGCGAAGTCATTGGCCGACTCGTTCTGAAGTGACTGTTGCCTTCCTTGTCCTGTCCAGGGCTCATGACTATAATTGAGCATGAATGGGATTTGCTGGGTGGTGGAACGCAGTGTATTATTGTGCATGAATTCTGCCATGGGGAGCCAGTCAGCCCAGTCGGATTGTCAGTGGTTGACATAGATCCGAAGGTACTGTTTGACCCAAGCGTTGTACTGTTCAGTTTGCCCATCCATCTGAGGGTGGAATGCCATGGATGGGTTTGCCTGGATTCCAAGGATCTTGTATACATAGTTCCAGCATGAAGCCAGACATGAACTGCGGTCCTCGATCCGATATAACCTTTTGCGGGACTCCGTGGAGTTTGAATATTTCATCGCAGAGGAGGGTGGCAATTCCTCGTGACGTAATAGTGTCATTGACGGGGAATAGTCGGATCATTTTTGAGAAACGATCGACTATGACTAGGATAGAGTTACGGCCCTTGGACTCTGGTAGAGGGGTGATGAGGTCCAACGAGATGTGCTGCCAGGATGCGGAAGGTATGGCATTTGGATGTAACGCCATATGCTGTGCTTCCGTATTTGCCTTGTTTTTCTGGCAGTGGTCACATCCTCGTATGTATGTAGGCCTTGATATCCTTTGTCAACGTAGGCCAGTAGTAGCTGGCTTGGAGTTTCCTCATCATGGCTCATACTCCAGGATGTCCTGCTAAGGGTGAGTCATGGAATTGTTTTGAGTCTGTAGAGTCTTGTCCTTTGGTACATATAAAGCATCTTTAAAGAATATAAGATTATCTCGAATTGAGAAGTGAGGATGGGATTGCGCAAGTGCGCACGTAACTTTTGCATCCTTTAGATGCTGGCGTACTCATATCTGCGAGTCAATGTCTGTGGTATCCTTGGCTACACGCATTGCCGCTAGCATTCTCATATCTATAGCGTTTGTAAAAGTAGAAAATGGGGAAGTGATAACGTTATTAATAATTATGTCTATGGATTCATATCCATCGTCAGATGTCACTGCGTTCTCCACAGCCAGCAACATATGATTCTGCTGTAAACGAATGTGGGGAGAGTCCATGAGTTGTGGAAAAATGGTGATGCCTTTATTGTTGTGCTGTACTCCCTCTTCAAAATCTGACCTCCTGGACAGTGGGTCCACCAGGTTGGTTTTGCCGGTATGATGGGTAATAGTGTAGTGGAATTCCTGCATTATTTGATTCCACCATGCCTGTCGTCAGGAAAGATCTTGTGGCATAGAGTAGTAGGTGAGATTCCGATGATCAGTCAGGATCTCAAAGGGGACGTGGGCGTTGAGGAGGAAGTGTTGCCAGGTGGTGACGGCATTGATGATGGCGGCGAATTCGAGGTCTGCGGCATGGTAGTTACGCTCAGCGGGGAGTAGTGAGTGAGACAGATAAGTGACGGGATGCCACTTATTATCTTGGAGCTGGAAAAGGATAGCTCCGAGACCAATGCCTGAGCCGTCGGTTTCGATGCGGAAAGGATCGAAGTCGTTAGGGAGGGCGAGTATAGGGGCATTGATGAGAGTGTCGCGAAGAGTGTCAAATGCCGATTGACATTCTTCGGTCCAGACGAACTCGTTTTTCTTGCTTGTGAGATTGTTGAGGGGACGAGCGATGGCTGCGAAATCCTTTATAAACCTTCTGAAGAAGTTAAGGAATCTTAAGAAGGATCGTATGGCCGTTTGTGTGGTTGGAACCGGCCAGTTGCGGACTGCATCGACCTTTGTGGGGTCGGTGGCGATATGTCCGTCCGATACAATCAGTCCTAGATACTCCATGGTGGTGGTTTCAAACTCGCACTTCGTGTGCTTGAGCGAGAGTTTGTTGTTGCGGAGGATTTCGAGTACTTCCTTGATGACACGTCAGTGTTCATCGAGGTCCTTGGTGAAGACAAGTATGTCATCCATGTAGACAATGACTACCTTGCGATTGATGAGGTCGCGAAGCAGATGATTCATCATCATCTGAAAGGTCGCTGGGCTATTAGTGAGCCTGAAGAACATCACAAGAGGTTTGAAGAGCCCTCGATTCGTTCTGAATGCCGCCTTCCATTTGTCTCCTTCCTTCATCCATACGTTGTTGTATCCCTAACAGATGTCCATCTTCGAGAAGTACTTGGCTTTGCATAACTTCTGCGTGATCTCCTCAATCAGGGGTAGAGGATATCGGTTTTTGATGGTAACGTCGTTGAGGCATCGATAGTCCTGTACAGGACGAAGTTTTCCGTCCTTCTTTTTGACGAAGAAGAAGGGGAATGCGAATGGGGATTTGCTGGGGCGTATCCTTCCAGTCGATAGGTTTTCCTCAAGGAATGCATTCAATTCCTCTTGTTCCTTGAGAGACAAGGGGTATGTTTTGCAGTCGACTTTGTGTTCGCCTGGCTTCAACTCGATGGCATGGTCCCATTGTCTACGCGGGGGAAGCTCATCGAAGTTTTCTTTTGCAAATACGTCCTTGAATTCGTGGTAATGTTGTGGTACCATGTCTTCGAAGCTGTCCGTCTGTTTGCTTTTATTGGCGGCGGCCGCTAAGTCGGTTGCTATGGTGGCAATGTATTTGTTCTCGACCTGGAACAGTCGATCATCGTCTTCGAGCTCTTTGTGCTGCCACAGCAGATGAGTCTCGGGGAACGTCATTGTTTTGCTCTGCCAGTCGATACAGGGGTTGTATTGTCATAGCCAATCAAAGCCTAGGAATATGGCTTGTGATGATAACGTGGTGATGGAGAAGGGGATCTTGTAAACGTGATTGTTAATCTTGATCTCCAGATTGACGAAGTGGGTGATTGATCCTCCTTCGTTCTTTGTTCCATCCGCGTTATATACGGGTATAGGCCGTGGTAAAGCCTCCTGTAGTAACTGGTGCTTTTCCACAAAGCGTTGGTCGATCGTGGACGCCATACAGCCGGAGTCTATGAGGGCTGTTACGGCAATAGTCTCATTGCTGGGTGTGGCGATAAGGGTTTCGATCTCGAACGTGTTCGGAGAAGGTTTTTTGTTAACGTATTGGGGTTTCTGCGAGAGCTCGAGGAGCATGAACTCTGCAGCATCGTGTGATGCATTCCATATGTGCGCAATTAGCTCAGCGTCAACTTTGGATTGCCTGGAGTCGTGGACGAATGACCAAAGGTGTTTCTCCAGTCAATCGTCAGGGGTAATGTTGGCGATCTGCTTGATCCACTGAGGGGACCAAGGCTTTACAGTTTCCATTTATGAGCAATTGTCCTTTGTGAGGATCAATACTTTTTGCTCAGGGGAGGATTTAGCTACTAGACCATTAGTAACTCGATTGTTCTGTCGCTTGATTGCATATTCCCCAGATGGAATAGAGGCTGTAACACCCAGAAGGGGTGAAGGTACATTTGGCTTTTGCTTAGCCGACAGCTTCCTCAAGTGTTCATTGGTCGTTTGCTGAACCGGTGTCGCGAGGGGGGTTGAGTCGTTTGTAGACTCGGTTGAGATCTCTTCTACATTCAAAAGAGAGAACTTGTTAGTAAAAGGAGAATTAAGCACGGGTTTTAACGGCCCCGCCGCGCCTTCCTTTGGCCTTGAGCCAGGAACGCTCCTTGCCGTGTGTCTACACATTTTACAAGCTCTAAGTTGAATCATACCTTGAGGGCGAGGGGATCTCATTCCTCAATCTCTTCCACAAAATCCATCTCCTCAACTTCTTCAAGCGCATGCTCCAAGTCCTCGAGGTCCTTGTATTCGATGGCTATGCCGCGAACTTTCGTTGTCTTGAGGCCGGTTGAGGTATGAACTGCACACGGCCAGGGTGCATTCTTGCCTTCTTTCGCACATTTGAAGCAAATTCCTTTTGATCAGGCTTTCGACAAGTCCATGGGTATCCCAGCTCCTCCGAAGGTGCCAGGTGTGTTGAGTCCGATAGGCGGTGGTGCCGCTTGCAGGAGTCGGACTAATGGTTTCGGTACCCATCTTGTTACTGGTGCGATCTTTTTCTTGTGCTCAGTGATCTCCTCGAGTATTTGTCCTGCTTCGATCAAGGATCGGCACCAATATTTGTAATCTTTGTTGCGTATGGTGCTGGCGTCCCTGTCGGTCCGTAGGATTTGTTTGATGATGTCGCTGCGGGCGTTTTGTCGGAGTAACCGAACGAGTTGTCCTCCATGTAGGTGTTCCGAGTATTCGGCGCGTATCATGAGTTGTTGATGCTTGGTTACAAACTCTTCAACTGAAGATCGTCCTTGTTTGAGTTCGTAAAGCTCGTTTTCTGCATGTGCGACCGCGTACACCAGTTTGAATTGTTGTTCCAATAGCCTTTGGAACTCGTCGTATGTTTGAGAGGAGTTATCGTCATTAGTGATGTAAAGTGTGGTGAATTCTGAAGCTGCACCTTCTGTGAAGAATCCAAGGGTCATCTGGATCTTCTCGTCATCCGTTGGTCTTCGTGGGAATCCTCGGCAGTAGTTGATGAACTGTGCGGTCCATCGGATATACTGGTCCTTGTTGCCATCGTATGGGGGTGGCTTTTGCACTACTGATTTGCCAAGTATGTTCGGTGTGACGGGTGGTGGTATGGCAGCGGCTTTGGTTCGCCGAGGTGTCGTGGGTTGTGTATCCAGGTCCGGCATGGTAGGTGCAAGCTGTGCTCCCGGAGTAGTTTTTTCTCGCTCCAAGAAGTCCAAGTATTGCATGTGAAACTCCTTGAAGTCCTTGGCGTCAAGATAGACCTGCGGGAACCCTGTCAAGGGTCCTGCTGCTGCGGATCCGGACATGATATCTGAAATAAAAACTTTTCTTCGCTCTAATCCTTATCCTCGTAAATTTCGGCTTCTGTGAACAAAAGTCCTAATGCCAGGATACTTGGGTAGGATTGTATCGAAGTTCGCATTGGTGTCATTGTAAGGGTTGTCCTGCCTTATAACGTCTATAGGAGATGAGGAAAGGGCAAAGTAAAGCAACTCATTTCTTGTTATGTCGACGCGTAATCCCTGCAAGTATTCCTCATTGATGTCGGCAGTGGGGATGAGGATCGGATGTCGCTGTAAAGAGCAGACACTCCAGACAATGATGGTAGTCAGGCTTACTACACTTGATGCAGGCCATGACTTCTTATTGGGTGGTGGATTGATTCCACCAAGTGATTCAAACTGGTTGTCCTGAGCTTGGTCTCCGCGGACACAAGGCGCGGTCTGCATTAGCAACGAAGGCTCGGATTGGTAGTTCATCGGTTTCGAACTCTTCATCCGAAAAGTAGATGAGGGGAGGCCAGGGGGTACTATTGTTGTCGACAACAGTTTCTTCGTCAGAATCCCAAGCGTCTGCCATGGAGTGCAAGGGTTGTTGGGGAGGAGGCGGCACAGGCAGAATCTGCTCTGGTGCTATTGCAAGGACGCGATATGCGATCCTTAGGTAGGTGAAGAGGATGGTGATAAGGAGTACTTTGGCGATATGCGCAAAGTTTAGGTAGAGGTCGCGGATAAGATCCAGTGGAAAGTGATGTGTAAAAGTTTGAGTAACAGGAAGAATACCGCGCACATGCGTTTGATGCAATGGTAGAGTCGTCTAGCATAGACAGTAAGAAGTGACGTAGGTAGCCAGTAAGGTGGGTGAGAATTCCTCCTAGAGTGATTCCTCCGCTCTTGTGCCAGCACGATAACTCAGCGACTCAGACACACAGAGGGCTTGATGCGAAGCAGGTAGTGGGTAGGGGAGTTGCGAGGCATTGGCTTCTGTAATACAACAGGGAGCGCGAGCGACGTAACAATATCGGTGTTGGTAAGGAAGGGGGTGGTGTCGACGAGGCATTGATGATGCGAGGAGCAAGGTTCGAGTGACGTAGACGTTGGGCAAGGTAAGAAGGTTATCTTTGGTTTTATATCAGGACTTCTAGAAAGGCCCTTAGGTTGCCCTTTAGGTTACTTGGTAAAACAATGAATAAACTGAAGATGGGGGTATCCTATGATGATACCCCACCTTATATACATGTGATTGGATGCACGGACCACTATGTAGGGCAGGCATTGATCCATCTAGGGTGTACGTGTAAGTGATCGTAGAAATGAATGGAACATCGTAGAATGACTGTCACCATGTGATATGGAATGAGTCATGAAGTCACATGGGAGGCGTAGGTAAGCGTCATGTGAAGGCGAAAAAGATAAGAATAAACATAATCCTGACAGGCCAGGGCTAGTAGGTTCAGGTTTGGGGCTCACTTTGTTGTGACAGAATAGAGAGGAGTAGTCTTGAAGACTATACAGTACAGTACAACTTCTCATAATGCATAACTTCACAATGCATAACTCTCATAATGCATGGCTCTTGGCTGAAGCCCAAGTTGGGCAGCAGGAAACTTGCATAATGCATAATGCATAATTAATTTCAGTAAAATATGCACTAGCAGGTGGGAAAAATAGGGTGTTGGGACCATTGTTAGTCACTGAAGCATGAGTTTTGCTGTGTCACCTAGCTGCTTCTTTTACCCATGGATCCATCATCTGGGCCAGAGTGCAAACGCAAACCCCAGCTCCATCAGACACCCTATCAGTGCCAGAAACCCAAAAAAATCACTGATCAAAATGGTCCAAAGAGCTCAGCAAAAAGTCTTGATGTACAATCACGCTCTAACCTTACACTTCATGTGTTACGATTCATTGGGCCCCTCTCTCTTTTTCTCACTTTACTTACCATGTATGCCAAAGGATCTTGATCCTCACTGTTTGAGCCCCACTTGGGTCCTTTCTTTTTACCATTGTTTTTGCAATATCGCTTACTTATTTAGTGTGACTCATCTGCAGCTGTATTACCAACATTTATCTGATGCCATCGCATCCACTCTGTAGTGACTCAGCTTCTTCGCGATTCCATCACTTTCTATTGCTGACTTACCTTCTTCCATTGACCTACCCTTAACCATTTGGCTTGCATATATAAACCTTCGATACTCAGATGTATTCGCTATCTTAGACCTCCTGCAATTTACCTAGTATCTTGGAGTTGCTCTTGGGTCCCCCAGTCCTCGTCCTACTGTTGAGTGGACGCTCCCTTTGAACCCTCGATCCGTTGCTAGTCCTGCAATGCCCCCCAAGACCCGTTGATCCCTTGGTCCTCAATGGTCCCCAGAACCTCTGCCAAGGAAGATCCTTGAGCGGACCCCCCTCTGACCTAATGTTAGTCTTATGCCAGCCTTAACCTCCCTGTCAAGGAACCCCCTCATTAGGCCCCCTCGTCCTGTCAGCTGTATAGTGACAGTAAGCCCTCAAATCCCTGCAGGCCTACGCTTGACCACATTGAGCATAACAAAAGATCTAAGATCTCCCTTGATTGGCTATCATTGTATAAGCCTCCACCAATGCCCACCAATGCCTCAGAAACCCTAGACCCTATCCTGACCTCGCATTGAGGAGGAAAATCCTTGACTCGTCAGACACTGACGAACTCTCTTCGGAGAACCCCATCGACACTGACAAAGACCTCATCATCTCTCAATAACCTGAGGACTTAGAACTTGCCCATCGACTCTCTGTGGTGCTTAGTATCCCCAGAGTACCCACTCCACCATCCCCAACTCCAGTCAATCGCCAACTGGTGTTTACCCTACCCCCACCTCTAGCCCAAGTCGCCATGATGGCCAAACCCACTGAACTCTGCCTCAGAGCCCCCGATGCCTTTGACAGCTCTTACGCCGATGCCATGTCCTGGCTATCCACTGTCCAGACCTATCTCATCATAAACAAGGCTGTTTATGATAACAATAACAAGAAGATCACCTACGCCTTGTCCTACATGAAAAAGGACTCAGCCGCCATCTAAGCCTCTACCTTCCAAAAGGAAGCCATCACTGCCAACTCCTTTGGGACATTCGCCGACTTCCTTGTCAAATTCAAAAGTGCTTTCAAGCACCAAGACACCAAGAATCAGGCCATCAACTGGCTTCATTCAGAATGCCTCATCCTTAAGAAAAACGGATCTTATGGTTCCGAACTTACTAGGCATATCGCCGAGTTTAGAAACAACGTCACCCTCTCAGGTATCACTGATCAGAATGTCCTGATCAACTACTTTGCTGCTGGCATTCCCCCTCCCCTCTCCCACCATATCCTCTCCATGGACATAGTCCCCACAAAAGTGAATAAATGGTACTCAAAAACCGTTCACTTCCAGGTTCAGAACGATCATGCTCAGACCATCGTTAACCAACATCACACCCACTCCACCCCCACATATCAGTCTTACCAGACCCCCTCCACCTCCTCCCCTTTCCAGAAAACCCGCGATCCCGACGCCATGGACGTCGACACAGTCAATACCCCTAGACCATCTAAGCTAAATCCTGAAGAGCAGGAACGATGCTTCAAAGAAGGGCATTGCCTACGCTGTAGGCAGAAAGGCCACCAAGCTGACGCTTATGGAAAATACCCCAAGGAACCTTGTAAGACTTC
This sequence comes from Austroboletus eburneus, assembly GCA_038090175.1. Taxonomy (NCBI): domain Eukaryota; kingdom Fungi; phylum Basidiomycota; class Agaricomycetes; order Boletales; family Boletaceae; genus Austroboletus; species Austroboletus eburneus. The sequence continues at coordinate 16,652 of JBBPMF010000407.1, read as the reverse complement.
GGTTAAATGAGTTGAACAGGTCGACGACGACCTCCCCAAACTTCAGACCTGTGATGACGACAATGACAATGACCTCACAGTCCATCACGTCCAATTTACCCTTCCCCCCAAGAAGGATTTTTAGAATGGAGACCTCAACTGATGTGGGACTCTCCTAAAATACAATATGTAACTGTACCTATGCTGCCTGGCTCAATGCAAATCCCTGTCCAAATCATTGTACCCTCACACACGTTGAAAACCGTCGACACCTGCACCCTCATTGATAGTGGTGCTGATATCTCTTGCATTGATTGGGGCTTTGTCTGCAAAAACAAACTTCCCACCACCCAACTCCCCTCCCCCCTCAATGTCACCAATCTCAATCAGGGACCCACAGATAAAGGAGGAGTTCGCTTCACCACTGAACTCTTTGTTCACATTGAAGGACTCACTCACAAAGTCCTATTCTATGTCATGGATTGTGGTTGACAAAATCTCATCCTTGATCTCCCATGGTTGAAAGCCGTCAACCCCACCATTGATTGGTTTGGTCAGACTCTCTCCATTAACAAGTTCACTGACCAATCCAAGGAGCTCTACATGCTCCACAAAGTTGACTTAAATCAATATGAAACGCATTTCCAGCAGTTCAAACTCTCCCCTCAACCCCCTCACCATGTCCAAGTAGACTCTGTCTACAATGGACACCTCTATGAATACCTTGATTACAAGACTGAACCACAGTACCTCTGCCGTGCTTGTGACAACTACACCGTCAACCACATCATCCGATGCGGGTACCACTTCATCCCCAAAGGTGATCCTCTCATCGCCAAGTTCACGAACTCTACTGAATTAGCCATGGCTGCTGAAAAAGCCAAACCCAAGGTCACCCTCCCCCTAGAATACTCCAACTTCACCTCCATCTTCTTGAAGGAAGCCATGGATCACATACCTCCTCACACCCTTACGACCATGAGATCAACCTAGACCAATCCTTCATACCCAAAGTTGGAAAGATTTATCCCCTCTCCCCAGACGAGCGCAAGGCCACGGAAACCTTCCTCAATGAAAATCTTGCTTCGGGCAAGATACGCCTCGAACTCCCCCCAAGCCTCCCCATTCTTCTTCGTCAAAAAGAAGGATGGTGGACTCTGTCCATGTCAGAACTATAGGTACCTCAATGAGCATACCGTTCATGATGCCTATCCCCTCCCCCTAGTCTCTGACCTCGTCGACAAACTCTGTGATGCCAAGGTCTTCACGAAGTTCGATGTTCGATGGGGCTACAACAATGTCCGAATCAAAGATGGACATCAATGGAAAGCCACCTTTATTACCCATAAAGGACTCTTTGAACTGACCGTAATGTTCTTTGGTCTTACCAACTCCCCTGCCACCTTCCAAAGGTTCATGAATGACTCCTTCTGTGATATGATTGCTGAAGGATGGCTCATCATTTACATGGATGATCTCCTCATCTTCTCTCCCGATGAGAAAACCCATGCTGAACGAACCAAGTGTGTCTTCCAGTGCATGAAGGAACTCAACCTTCACCTCAAACTCAAGAAATGCAACTTCGCTGCTAAAGAAGTTGAATACCTTGGAATAATCATTAAATCTGGTCAACTCGCCATGGACCCCATCAAACTTGATGGGATTGTGTCCTGGCCCATCCCAGAGAAACTTCATGATGTCTGCTCCTTCCTCGGCTTCGCCAACTTCTATCGGCGATTCATACCTAATTACTCCTCGGTCGCCCACCCTCTCATCGATCTCACCAAGAAAACCACTTCCTGGGCCTGGTCCCCCAAATGCCAGAAATCCTTTGAATGCCTCAAAGAACTATTCCTTGCCCACCCAGTCCTTCAACTCCCTAACCTCTCTGCTCCGTTTGCTATTGCAATGGACACCTCCAAGTTTGCCTCAGGCGCTATCCTCCTCCAGACAGATACCAACAGGGATTGGCACTCCTGTTCCTATGCCTCCCAGTCATTCTCACCAGCAGAATGAAACTATGACATTTATGATTGGGAACTCCTTGCTATCATGCGAGCCCTAAAATCCTGGTGCCATTATCTTCATGGCAGCTCCCACCTGGTCCAAGTCTTTACAGACCACAAGAACCTGTCCTACTTCCGGTCAGCACAGAACCTCAACTGCTGACAAGCCCATTGGCTCCTCGACCTTGCAGATTTCGACCTAACCATGATCCACATTCCCGGTGAACTCCTTGCTGGTCCCGATGCCCTCTCCCGCTGCCCTGATCTTATTTCCCCGGACGACGCTGACAATGAAGGAGTTCCCCACCTCCCCCCATCCTTGTTTGTCAACGTCGTCGACGCCATGCTCCAGGAGCACATCTCGTCTCATTCCAAGATGGACCCCTTTGTTCTCAAGACCCTTCAATTCCTTGATGGAACTATTCTCCCAGCCTTTCGGTCTCACCTGTCCAACTGGCAATACAAAGATGGCATCCTTACCTTCCAAGGACATGTTTACATTCCCCCCGATGAATCTCTCTGGTGCTCCATCCTCCAGTGCTGCCATGACCATGAGACTGCTGATCACCCTGGTTATCTCAAGACTCGTCAGCTTGTCGCCACCGAGTTTTGGTGGCCAGGCCTTGCTCAATACATACGCAAGTACATTGAAGGTTGTGCCTTGTGTTAATAACACAAAGCCAACACCCACCCCACTGTCCCTCTGCTCACCCCCATCCACTCCACCTGTACCCGCCCCTTCCAGCAGATCTCGTGTGATCTGATCACTGACCTCCCCAACTCCTCCGGGTTTGATACTCTCTTGGTCATGGTCGACCATGGCCTTACTAAGGGGGTAATTCTCTGCCCTACAAAGAAAACCATCACCACCGAAGGGGTTGCAGCCCTCTTTTTCCACAAAGTCTTCCTCCAATTCGGTCTTTACAAAAGAATCATCTCTGATCAAGGCCCCCAGTTTGCCTCTGCCTTTGCCAAAGCACTAGGAAAGCTCTCAACTATTCCCTTGTGCTCTCCACCACATACCACCCCCAGACTGATGATGAAACCGAACAGGTCAACCAAGAAGTTGAGACCTACCTCCGCATCTTCTGTGGAAGTAACTCCACCACATGATCCAAACTCATTCCCCATGCTGAGTTTGCTCACAATCACTGCCCCCATTCTGTCACTGGACAGACCCCATTCTACCTCATGATGGGATATGAACCCCATGCCCTTCCCTCGGTTATCACCAACTCCCACATCCCTGCCATTGAGGACTGCCTTAAATCCCTTGTTGCCGCTTGCAATGAGGCCCTTGCCACCCACGAACTTGCTCGCCAAGTCATGGCATCCCGAAACCACCACTCCTTTACCCCCTTCACCAAAGGAACCAAAGTCTGGCTCGAGGCCCGAAACCTCAAATGCTCCGTTGTCAACCTGAAGTTCACTTCGAAATGCGAAGGACCCTTTACCATTGTTAAGGTGCTATCTCCCATCACCTACAAACTATGCCTCCCACAATTGTGGAAAATCCACCCAGTATTCCATGCGTCCCTCCTATCCCCCTACCGTGAAAACCCCGTTCATGGGCCGAACTACCCCTCCCCATCACCGGACCTCATCGATGGGCATGAAGAATATGAAATCGAGAAAATTATCTGCCATTGTGGACCTCCATCCTCCCATTCCTTCCTGATCCGATGGAAGGGGTACACAGCTGAAGAAGACTCCTAGGAATCCACATGGAACCTACAGAACTCCACATCCCTCCTCAATGACTATAAACATTGTCATTCAATCTCCTTGATCTCAAAAAAACCCACACCCCTCACAATCATGTCCATCACCCTTTCCGCACCCTCTTCCGCACCCAGTGATGTGCCCTCTGATATCGCTGAAGCTGGCTGGTCCACTACCACCCCCGCCAACAACCCCCTCGAACTCAGCGACACACCTATTCCTATATCTCCCCCCTCCCTGATTCAACACCTTCACAATGATGCAGAAGGCATCTCCTCTGCATGGCCTGGCTTTAGCTGGACCCACCCAGAACCTCTCATTCCCACTACCATACCCCTTGCCCAATGCATCTCCAATCACCCCACTCGCCTCCCGTTGTCCATACCTTCTGCTGCACTACCCAACCACCCCACACCCCTCAATGATGACCTTGCCACTGCCATCGCCACTGAACTCCGAGACTCCAGTCTCGCCATGGTGCTTGATGCCCACATGGAACCTGTTACAATCACTCTTTTCACTATTTAAAACTCGTTTATGGCAGGAGTCGAACTCCTGACCTCCTATATAAGGAAAACCCCTATCAGCACAAGGCCATTGGGACTTAGATGTTTTCCAGCATAACTTATCATGTGACTGCTTACCTCAGCAGTCTAGACCACAAGTCATGTGACTTGTCACATGCTCAAGGGCTAGACCCTTATCTCTTATCTATGATGTTATGATGACATCGCACCTCATGCTCAATATGCCCATCACATGAGGCATGCTTCTTTACTTCTTTCTCTCATAAACACGCTTCTTTATGACTCATGCTTTCTTATCATCCAATCATGTATTTTCTTCTTATCATGGTACAATGTCTCTTTATGGTATTTACACAAACATGTACATATAGCAGAATAGTATATAAACCCCAGGGCTTTGAGGCTGGAGTCCCCAGCTTTGAAGTCTTGGAGATTTCCTCACAAGCTTACTGCTCTAAGGACCAAAGGGTCATTCCTCTACTCTTTGCTTCCTCTTTATTTGAGTTGTTTCACTACTTCAAAGCTACCTCAGCACCATCAAAGGACTCTGCTGTCAGAAGATTTCCCTAGCTGTTACAAGAACACTAGTCACCTTGTACAAGTGAGCACAGCAAGCCAATACTCTGTAGAGCCTTGTGGGGCATGCTTTGGCAAAGAGGACTAACTCAGTCAAGTGTCCCTTCTCCCTTTCGCAGGTTCAGTCACAGGCTGGGTCGGATACCCAGTTCTAGTTGAGGAAGATTGACAGGCAAGTGCATCACCTGACCCAAGCAGGGAACTCACTCCCTTCTCGGACCTATCTGTCTTCGACCCCAATGATATCTGGTGGGGCACAGCACTTGGAAGCAAGGCTGAGGAGATCATAAGGGAGGCTATCAGTGAGGGTAGCACAAGGAAAGAAGTTGGCATGCAGATGGACCCCATTATGGTAAAGAAGCTGAGGGAGTTTGTGCACCTTATCCCTGAGGAACCATGACACCTCAGAACTCGGAGGATACATGAGGTCAACCCTGAGAAGCAGCAGTTAGACAGAGCAGTCCAAAGGGGGCCACTACATGTGCAACCCTACTTACATACAAAGACCAAACTTCAAGGAGTTGCCAGAGGCCTCCCAAAGATATCCCCATACACACATGTCGAGTACTACTAGCCTGTACTCCCAAAAATTCCTTTATACAAATACAATCAGTGGTGACATGCCATGATAAATTTTTTATTAAACGGACTTGAGAAAGACCGTCAGAGAGTAGACACTCTTGCTGAGGAACTTGAGAGAAGAAGAAAGGTCAAAGAGCTAAAAGCATTACTCTTCAACCCCACCCACAATGTTGAATCTGGTCGACAAACAAGGAAACTATAGTTGGAGCCACCTCACAGTGGTGATTCTCAACTTAGAGACACAAGTACAGGCCTTGAGAGCCAGAAATGATCAGCTCCTGGCTACAGCCCAGAATGTGGAAAGAAGAGCAGAGCTAGCCTATGAGGCTGCTCAACAAAGTGTTGCTGCCGGATCATCCCGGGGCACACCAGAGTTCCTAGGGGGCTCTAAAGTGGAAATTTTTATGGACCCTGGAACCTACGATGGTTCTAAGGCCAAGTTCGAGGAATGGTGGATGAAGATGAAGGCTTGGCTTGATGCCACACCAAGATTCTTCTGCCTTACTGACAGTATGGGTCACCTGGACCCACAAGCAGGAAAGAACTGGGCCTATGCAGTGCTCTTCCACCTAAAGGGGGTAAAGGGGAGCTACTATGCTGAAATGGAGCTTGGAAAGCTCACAAATGCATACTGAATATCTCCCAGATAAACTGGGATATCCATTCAAGGAATACTGCCAGATTATATTATGATTTGTGGAGCCCCTCTTTCTTTTTCCTACTTCACTTACCATATACACCAAAGGACCTTGACCCTTGCTGTTCAAGCCCCACTTGGGTCCTTTCTTTTACCATTTATCTTTGCAATACTGCTTACTTATTTAGTGTGACTCATCCACAGTTGTATCACCAATACTTATCCAATGCCATCATATCCACTCCATAGTGACTCAGCTTCTTCATGATTCCATCACTTTCTATCACTGACTCACCTTCTTCCATTAACCTATCCTTAACCACTTGGCTTGCATATATAAACCTTCGATACTCAGGTGTATTCGCTATCTTAGACCTCCTGCAATTTACCTAGTATCTTGGAGTTGCTCTCAGGTTTCCCAGTCCTCATCCTACTGTTGAGTGGATGCTCCCTTTGAAACTCTTGATCCGTTGCTAGTCCTGCGACGTCCCCAAGACCCGTTGATCCCTCAGCCCTCAACAGTCCTCAGAACCTCTGCCAAGGAAGACCCTTGAGCGGACCCCCCTTCGACCCGATGTTAGTCTTATGTCGGCCTTAGCCTCCCTGTCAAGGAACCCCCTCATCAGGCCCCCTCGTCCTGTCAGCTGTATAGCGACAGTAAGCCCTAGAACTTCTGCAGGCCTATGCTTGACCACATCGAGTGTAACAGATTATTGAGGAATACGTCCATGGAAACATCATCATTCAATCAGCCCTCAATAAACTGCCCCTCAACAGGAATTTTTGGGTCCCACAGAACCCATCTGCCTCCAGGAAACATAGGGTAAGCACCAATGAAAGCAAGCCAAAAGGCGTTGAGACCCCATGCCCACAGCTGGTGGAATGTGTGTAAAAGTATACTCAGTACAAGACAGAGTTCATGACTAGTATATTCCACACCTGTAGAAGTATACTACAGAGTGTAAGTACAATGTGTGAATAGTAAGTAGGCTGGTCTTACCTCAGTATGAAATGCGCCAATATGAAAGTTATCTATGTGAGATTACATAATATGGAAGTGTCTGAGTCCATTTGAATGTACTGTATACAAATAAAACACAACACTCCCCCCTCAAATGGATGGGTATAATCCCAACTCATGTGCAAAATGCTTAGCCTTGATGCTAGGCAAAGCTTTGGTAAGTGTATCTGCGATCATATCTGAGGAAGGACAATAACGAAAAGAAATAGAACTGTTCTCAATACAGAAACAATGAAATGATAACAAATATCAACATGTTTGGTGCATGTGTGATAGCTTCCATCATGTGTTAGCGCAATAGCGAATTGATTGTCCCCAAAAAGAACCAATGGCCATGTAAGCAGTTCAAATATCTCACTGATGAGATGATGAAGCCAAATTGCTTCCTTGGTGGCATGTGTTACAATTGTGCCTTTTCACTATTTAAAACTCATGCATGGCAGAAGTTAAACTCCTGACCTCCTATAAGGAAAACCCCTATTGGCACAAGGCCACTAGGACTTAGACATTTTCCAGCATAACTTATCATGTGACTACTTACATCAGCAGTCTAGACCACAAGTCACATGACTTGTCACATGTCCAAGGGCTAGACCCTTATCTCTTATCTATGATGTCATGATGACATCACACCTCATGTTTTACATGATGCATGCTTCTTACTTCTTTCTCTCATGGACATGCTTCCTTATGACTCATGATTTCTTATCAGCCAATCATGTATTTTCTCCTTATCATGGTATGATGTCTCTTTATGGTATTTACACCAAACATGTACATACAGTAGAATAGTATATAAACCCCAGAACTTCGAGGCTGGAGTCCCCAGCTTTGAAGTCTTGGAGATTTCCTCTCAACCAGGCTTCTTCCCTCCTAAGGACCAAAGTGGTCATTCAGCTCTACTCTTTGCTTCTTTATATTTGAGTTGTTTCAGCATGCATGGCAGCAACATATTTGGATTCCACAGTGGACAGGGTAACAAGTTCCTGCTTGCGCAACCCCCACAGAATTGCTCCCCCATTAATCAAGAAGGCATACCCAGTAATAGCACAACAATGATCTTGCATCACACCATCTGTGTCAACATATCTGACAAGACCTGATGTACAAGTCCCAAAGGTGAGCACAAGTGCTCTAGTCCCCACGAGATATCTGTAAATTCTTTTAACAGCTTCCCAATGGTCCCAGCCCAGATTAGTGCAAAACTGGGCAACAAAAGATGTTGCAAATGCAATGTCAGATTGGATCCCACTTGCAAGATGAATCAATGAGCCGACCACCTGATGAAACAGTATGTTGCACATCTTTGTAACCTTGCTCATAGTCTTCAGGGATTGCTTATTGGACAGCTGAATATGGGGATTGAGAGGGATTGAAATCTGAGAAGTTATATTTAGCGAGAATCACATTGACATAGGGTTCTTGTGACAGGGATATGGTGCATGCTGCACTATCGTGTGTAATCTTCATTCCCAACAACCAGCTGATGGGACCAAGATCAGTGATCTGAAAACAAGTTCCAATCTCATCCTTAAAGGCCTTGACAAGGGAAGGTGAATCTCCAGTGATGGTGCAATCATTAACATGAGAAGCAAGAATCAGGATATGGTGTGCGATCATCACAACAAAAACCCCCCAATCAGCCTCCATGCATACAAACCCAAGTTCTTTGAGAGTGGCCCACAAATGCTGATACCATTTCAGCATGCCCTGTTTAGAACCATAGAGAGTGACACAAAGACGAGCAACAAGATCACATCCCTATTTGTCATAGCCAGGTGGAAGTTCCATGAAGATAAATTCATCATCATCTAGTTTGCCACTTAGGAAAGCACTATGGAAATCGAAGACATCTATGTTCCAATCGTGATGAGCAGCAATGGCAAGGATCAAGTGAAGAGAAGCAAGGCAAGCAACAGGCACATAAGTGTCATGGTAGTCGATACCATATTGTTGTGTAAAGCCACAAGTGACAAGATAGGCTTATTGGGAATACAGGGTATTCCAATGGTGCAGGGACAAGAAGGACGAGTGCTTAGGTGGGAGACTCACCAAGCAATAGAGCGGTAATGCAAACAGAAATAGTAGAGCAAAGGAAGAGGAATATTTCTGAGCTCTAAAGATGTGGGTGCAGAAGAACTATGTTTGTTATTTCTCCTGGGTCTATCCCCAGGGTTTATATAGTTACACAAGTAATTGTACATGTTGTGGAGCTCTCCAGATAAAGATATTCTATGGAAACATCTAGAAATCCATAGAACTAGTCATGTGGATGATAAAAAGATAAGGAAGTCCAAAAATAGCAAAAAAGCGATTTAGTGGACACATAAACTCATGCCTCAAGTGTCCTGTGACATGCTGGACCAAACAATGGGCCCAAACTACCATAAGAGAGTAAAAACTCTCAGGACTCTTATCTATGGCATGATTATGAGTAATATGGAAAGTGTAATCAATGGATTGGTCTAGACACTGTGTGACAATATCTGTGACCATCCTAGACACATGGTTATGGATACAAATGAATATCGTGGTCTTATCACATTGTCTCATCACACAAATGTAGTAAGTGTTATAGACTTATCCTAATTACTTAGGATAACATCTTCAACATGCCTTGACCACAGAACATGTATAGCTTATTGTCAAAGCAGTGTTTGCATTCAGCAGCAGTCAGCTTGCCATCTTTGCTGGGCTTTGAAGAGAGGTCAGGCTTGGGAGGAGAGTTGGAGGTACCAGAGGTACCAGGAGCAGGAGAAGTGGTGGCAGACTTGCCCTTGGAGCTGTTGCTCTTTGAGCCACTGGACTTGTTGTCAGACTTGGTATCAGATTTGGCATTGGAGGATTTGTTGCCAGATGGCTTCTGCTGATGATTGATCTCAGACTTATGCTCCCAGTAACATGTGTTAATAGATTGCACAAGATGATGGAGTGTGGTAAGTGTGGCAGGCTTGCTGATGTGGGAGATTTCGTTCTTGATCCTGTCTGGAAGGCTGTTGTAGAAGTGGTGACAGAGTGCACCTTCTTCATAGCCACAGACTTGTGAAGTGATCCAATTGAACTCCACAACATACTTGTTAATATGCTGCATGTCCTTTATTGCAAGATTGTCAAGCTGGTGCTTGGCATCTCCAATGGAGTCATGAGGACCAAAATTTGTCTGCAACTTGATCACAAAGTCTCTATAAGTGAGGATGGAGTTGAGGGTCCTCCACATTGAGGAGATCAGGTTCAAACCATTCTAGGGCCATGCCCTTAGGTAAGACTGTGCAAATGTAACTTTGATGCAGTCCATCCTAAAGGCCCTAGGCCGGTCTTGGAAGTTCAACTTGCACTGAATCAGGAACATATGGAGTTTCCGAGGCTTCATTCCATCAAACTGGTCAGGCTCGCAAACCTTGATCCACTGGCTTCTGGACTTGATGGGATAGCAATTAAAACATAACAGTCTGCAGATGGCATCAGCCAAATTGGTGAGCATGTTCTGTGGGGCTGGAACATTTTCATCTTTGTTGCTGTCATGTCCATTGCCAGGATTGGGGTCATCACCAGATTCTGGGGGACCACCAGTGGAATAGTCATAGTCATTGTCATCTGGCAGGTTGAGTTTGTCCAGGTTAAACCCATCAGAATCGTGATCTGATGGTTTGTCATCATGTGGAGGAGGATGATGATGCCATGGTGTTTTGAACCCACCAGGTAGAGGCTGTTCAGTGTAAGAGCTGTCTGTTTTATTGCCTTCATTGGTGACTTCTTTGATGCAAGCACCTGGGATTGGAGACCTCAGTTGGCATGGTTCCTGCAATGTGGAAATGAAAGTCCAATGGGTGGAAAAACTGTGGAACTTGTCAATGACAGCTGGTTTGCAATGTGAATTAGTAAAGAATGATAACAGATGGTATAGTGGGGGAGCGGCCAAAGCACACTTGTTGTCAGAGGCCTGGTGCATGCACAATTGAGATCGTGTCTGCATGGTATGTGTGGCCATGGGTGATTGTTGATTATTGGAGAGATGGGATGGAAACTCAAACAAGTGTGAGTTTGAATATACTGTTAAATACAGGTCCATTGATATCTGGGCAGTGAACTCTGGAGCACTGAAGTTGATCAGAGGGGGTAGGAACTTTGACTTCACCTTATGTGGTGCACCCTTGTCCAGTTCCATTATCCCTAATTTATGAGGGAAGTGGAGTGGAGGTGTGAAGTGATGAGAGGTCAGAGGAGAGTCATCAAGACTCAAGCGGGAGAACTCGTTGACAAGCTCAATGGTGGAGGAGAGAACAGAGGAGAGAACTAAGTTGATATTTGAACTGAAGAGCTAAGACATATTACAGTGGGTTTATATATGGAGGTCAAAGTTTGAATGTAGTAAAGCCAGGGTCAGAGGGATGGAGGAAACTAAATACTGCTGCTGTGCTGGTCAGTTGCACAGCTGAAGCTGTACTTTCTCCAGCAGAAAAAGGAACAGAATACATGTGACCAATGACTTTGCTTTGTCTTCTGACCTTCCATTTGGCAATGTTAGAGTACCAGACAAACTTCTTGAGAAAGTCCTGATAGAGATAGTTTTTGGCACCAGCAGCAATCAAGACAGGATCCTGATTTGCCTTGAACCATCCAAGAAGTTGAGTATCTTTGACATTATTGACCAGTTCATCCAGCTGAGCATTAGCATGAAAGACCACATTTTGCCTATCAGGAAGAATGATAAACAGCAGGCCATTCTTTGTGCATAGGAAACTCAAAGATATTATGGCAAGCCTGAGTAGAAGAGATATATCTGGCATCAAGATAAGTTTTGATCTCATCATGGCCTTGTGCTTCAATAGTGGCTCTATCAGGACTCTTGTAGATGTACTTGTGGATGTATTTGACAGCCTTGATAGATTCACAAACCTCCAAATTGATGTGGCAATCAAATTCCACCAAGAGCTCTTTGGAATGAGAAACAACAACTCTGATGTCAAAGGTATCCTGCCTCTTCTGAATTGTCCTGCCATTGTCAGGTCTAGCATAATCAGGATATCCATCCTCCTTGATGATAGTTTGAGCAGAAAAAGCCTTTGGAAAGCACTTCTTACAGACATTGTTTTCAAGATATCTCTGAGGAGAGCAAGGGCCATGAAGCATGTATCTGGATACAGCAGTATGAAGCTGAGGATGAAGATATGTATCAGGGAGTTGAGCTAAGATGATGGCATCTATCTGCTCTACAGCATGGATCTTGTCTTGCTGCTCCAAGAAGATGAGGAGATGCATATGAGGAAGACCTCTTTTCTGATACTCAATGGTATAAACCAAGCCAGCCAGTTGACCATAGTAGCCATCTTCAATCTTCTTAAGCAGAGCTTGCTGTTTGCAATGAAAAACTCTGGCAACCAGATCAGGTCTGTCTACAGTTTTCTGACCTATTAATGATTAGAGCTGAATGTTGAAAAGAAAAAAGAGGATATACTTACCAGGAAGAAGATTTTGAGTGATTTCAGGCTAACTACCATTTGCAGTCATGATGAGAAAGAGATCAGGTTTCTTATACTCTCTGCAGATAGCCAATAAATCCTGAAGAAGTTGCTGCATCTGGTGAGTACTACCCTTGAAAGTTGAGGGAAGAACAACATGTCCAACCTGCTCCATATTTTGATCTGGATCCTGATTCAACATATCTCTTAGTCCTCAATACAAATCAGCTTTCAGTGTTGTCTGATTATTGGCAGCCCAGGTAAGATTGCACTATCCAATAGAGGCCCAAGCATTACAGACCAACTGTTGAAAGAGTCTACCACCCTTGAAGAGATTGGGGGGCTCTATTTGTGAAGGACAAATATGAAGTCTGTATGCATACCAGAGAAGTTGAGTGACTTTCTTTAAGCGATGTAATTGGCCATGAGCTCCCTGCATTAGAATACCTAGATGCCAGCCTTCTTGTCCATGTGGGAAAATGAGAACATAATAAAGAGAAAGATAGGAAGGATGTAGATTGCTGATATGATGAAGACCACTACCTTGAAGACGAAGAACAATATCACAATGAGATTGAATATCCTCTGAGCCATGATCAGGTACAATGGCAGCTATCTCATCTACAGAAAATTTATATCTTCTAGAATCATTGCCTTGCTGAAAATGAAGTCTCATTCTCACATTATTATGCTGCTCAGGTGGTCTGATCTATATGAAAAAAATGTAAGATTTGATTAGTAAGAAAAGGAGTTAAAAAAACTAACCTACATGATGTCATGAGCTCGCTTGTAAAGAGAAGCATAGGAATGGATATTTCTGAGAGTGATATGCAAATCTAAAAGAATTCCAGAATTCAAGAGAGGGTTTCTTTGAGCACATCTGTTTGTTGCCTCCTGTGGATCATAGATATAGAGCTGGGCATATAAGGAAAAATGACCAGTTCCTTGAATGGCCTGTGTTACACTTGATGTAGTCAGAGTATGGCCTGCAGGAGTTTGAGGGCTTACTGTCACTATACAGCTGACAGGAATCAAGGGGGCCTGACAAGGGAGTTCCTTGACAGGGATACTTGGGATGTTGCAGGGCTAGCAATGGATCAAAGGGGGGTCCAACAAGGGTCTTCCTTGATGGAGATTCTGAGGACTGTTGAGGATTGAGAGATCAACAGGACTAGTGATGGGTCAAATGGTATGAAGGAAGCATCCACTCAACAGTAGAATAAGGACTGAGGGACCGAGGACAATCAAGATTGTTACAAGTCCGGTGGACTTATACAAATACCTCCCCAAGGGCCCACTATGGACAATGTTCCCCTCTGATTATACACTGGATGATTCTGTAATGATTCCAGTTATCTCCAATGAGAACTTCCCTTTCTAGTCTTTTACTTTTCATTACGGACCCCTCTCCCCGGATCTCACTCTTCTGAGATCTCGTTCCCTGATCTCACTCTTGTATCACATGGGCCATCTGTATTGTCTTACCATTGTTTCATTGTCTCTTCCCCTTTAGTTTACAGAGTTCCGCTCCCTTCCTATTGACTACTCGGGGATGTATAACTAGTTGCTACTTCCTTTGTACTCCCTAGCTAAATCTGCGCAATTATATGCAGTGTTTAGTCTCTCCTGTCTGAGTATCAAGCCATAGCAGGGCAAGCTTTATCAGACCTTTATAGGACTTTGTCTTGCCTCTTAAAGGAGACACTGGATTGAGGCTGAATGTTGTGCACATGTAACAAAAGATTTAGCTCTCTTATCCCTCTTGCTACTATGCAAAGGAATCCCCAACAAAACTGCCCAACATTTCTTATGGACTAAGAGAAGAGCAGCCCCCCCAGGAGGCTGAAGAAACTTGGGAAGAATGACAAGAACAATGAAGGCTAGAGAGGATATCTAGAACCCTTTACCAGAATCAACCTCACTTCAGCACCCCATCACCGCAAAGGACACCTCTTGTCACTGCAAGCAGTACCCCCACCCAGGAACCTCTTCCCCTTCCAGAACAAGAAGGGGATATGTCAGAATTAAAAGCCGGATTGCCAGATGAATTTAGTGGGGAACCTACCAATGCCAAATACTGGATCAGGGCGATGGATGCATACTTTGCTATGAATGCTACAAAGTATGACAACATCAAAAAAATCTATACCTCCTTGAATCAAATGTCCAAGGGAAGAGGAAAAGCCTACGCAGAAGTAGCATATGAGAAAATCAACAATGGAGAAATCCTGCCCAACTTGCTCACATGAAAGGATTTCAAAACTGAGTTTCTTGTTGCCTTTTCTGACAAAGAAACTTCCACTGATGCTTGAAGGAAGCTCAGAATGATGAAAATGAAAGGAAGAGGACTTGATTCCATCAACCAATACAACACCAATTTCTGTCTTCTAATGGCTAAATCCCAGATCAAAGATGACAAAGCCTTGATCAAAGACTATATGAGAGGACTAGATCCTGCCATCACTGAATGAATCATTGGAATGGAAAAAGAGCCTGAAACAATCAAAGATTGAATCGACAAAGCCTCTGCCTTTGCTCAACAACAAGATCGGATTAAGGATATCTGGTCCAGATACAACTACAGAGAAAAACAGAGGTCTGATGTGATGGACGTAGATGCAGTCCAGACCAGCCTAGGAAGAAGAATGCTATCACCAGAGGAATGAGCCTGACACATTAGGGAAAATAGATGCTTCATCTGCCACAAAGTAGGGTGTTCTACCAGGAACCATCCCCAAAACAAAGCTCCACCACCCCGTCGTGGAATGAAAGGAAATGTTACAAGTTCTGAAAGAATGTTTCACTGAAGAAAGCGATAATGAAACAATAGCCAGGGTAGAAATGAAAGACCCCAGCTACACAGATTTTTAAGAAGGGGACACGAAGCAGCTAAGTGCCCCCCCCCAGATGACCTCTATACTAGTATCTAGTGATCAAAAATCAATCCTCGTTCCAATATCACTTGAACACAGCAAAGGTCAACAAGCTAAAACTGCACTAATTGACTGTGGAGCCACTGGATCGTTCATAAACCTTGACTTCGCTCGCCGAAACAAACTTCCTCTTGAACAAATTCCCAGACCAATCTGAGCAATCAATGCGGATGGAACCTCTAATCAAGCAGGTCTTATAAGATATTGAACCACCATCTCATTTCTTATTTGGAATCATCAAAGAACCCAGAAATTCCACCTACTCCCTGCTAGCAAAGAAAACATCATCCTCAGGATGAATTGGCTTCAGACACAGAACCCAGAAATAGACTGGACCACGGAAAGGGTAACCATCAGAATGGAGTGAGTCATCCCTCACAGACTAAACCTTATTGAGGAAGATGAAAGAAGATATCTAATTAGGTACTTATGAAAAGATCCTGATTTAGAAATTCTTCACAACTACCAAACCCATTATGACACTAAAGAAAAATATGTCATGAAAACTACCCTGTCCACAGAAATCGAAATGAATAAAGAAAAAGAAAAGAAAGTTCTATCAAAGCACTACCAACAGTTCAAAGATGTATTTGAGAAAAATCCTTCAAATGTACTCCCCTCATCACGATCCTATGACCACACAATACACTTAAAAGATGGATTCCTCCCATGATGAGCCAAACCCTACCCTCTCTCCCTGCCTGAAAGAGAGGCATGCAGAAAGTTTGTTGACGAGAACTTGGCAAACGGAAGAATAAAACCATCCCAATCCCCCCAAGCAGCTCCTTTTTTCTTTGTGGATAAGAAAGATGGGAAGCTAAGACCTTGCCAAGATTATCAATATCTCAATGAGCACACAATAAAAAATGCCTATCTCTTGCCAAACATCCAGATCATCACTGAACAAATTGGAGAATCATCTATTTTTATCAAATTAGACATCCAATGGGGATATCACAACATCCAGATAGTCCCCAAAGATCAATGGAAAGCAGCATTTATCACCCCATTCGGACTGTTTGAACCAATGGTCATGTTCTTTGGGCTGTGTAACTCCCCAGCCATCTTCCAGGCATTCATGAATAACGTCTTTTCTGACTACATTGCTGAAGGATGGCTCATCATCTATATGGATGATCTTGCTATTCACTCCTCTGAGCCGAGAATACATGAGGAAAGAATGATGAAAGTATTGGAATGGTTGAGGACC
>JBBPMF010000406.1:11805-28635 GCA_038090175.1 Austroboletus eburneus | reverse complement strand
ATTGCCAGGAAACTCCTTTGCGGATAAGACAAGTAAGGGGAACAACGATACTGGAGTAGTTGTGAATGAAATGCCTATAGAAGTTGGAGAAGCCCAAGAATGATCGAACGTCCTTGACTTTTCA
The DNA here is from genome assembly GCA_038090175.1 of Austroboletus eburneus. Classification (NCBI taxonomy): domain Eukaryota; kingdom Fungi; phylum Basidiomycota; class Agaricomycetes; order Boletales; family Boletaceae; genus Austroboletus; species Austroboletus eburneus. Next base: position 28,511 of record JBBPMF010000406.1, on the reverse strand, counting down.
AGGCTCAGGCCAGTCGAGAATTGACTGAACCTTGTCTGGAGCCATCATAAGTCCAGATGGAGACATCTGGTAACCAAGGTACTCAGTGGAGTCTGTATTAAACTCACATTTCTCAGGTTTTGTGTAGAGGCCATGCTTCCAGAAACAGTGTAAAACTTCCTTGACATGCTCTTTGTGAGAGGACATGTCTTCGGAGAAAATGAGGATATTGTCGAGGTAGATGATCATGCAGACATCAAGCAGATCAGCGAAGATGGTATTAACAAACTGTTGGAATGCTGCTGGGGCATTCATAAGACCAAATGGCATAACTAACCACTCATATGAGCCATACCGGGTACAGAAGGCTGTTTTCCATTCATCACCCTCAGTGATATGGACCAGGTGGTATGCATGCCAGAGGTCAATCTTGGAGTAGATTTTAGTGTGGCTCAGGGCATCAAGAAGGTCAGAAATGTGGGGAAGTGGATAGCGGTCTTTCTTTGTAATCTTGTTCAGGCCTCTGAAGTCAATGCAAAGACAGAGGGAACCATCCTTCTTGTGGACGAAGAGGACTGGAGCTGTGTGAGTGGAGGAAAAGGGTCAGATGAAACTGATGGAGAGGTGTTCATCAATGAAGGCACAGAGGGACTCTAACTTGGATTGGAAAAGGAAGTAGGTGGTACTGAGGGGAGGGGAGGTACCTTCTTCCAAATTGATCTTCAAATTGTGTTCTTGGTGAGGGACAAGAGTGTCAGCTCGCTGCTTACTGAACATGTCAGAGAAGTTGTGATAGTTCAGAGAAACTCTGGAGAGATTGATTTTTTCAGGAGGTTCAGTTGCTGAGGCTCGGAGATCACCTTTCTGAGGACAAAGCTGCAGGCTAAATTGAATGGAACCCTATAGATAACAAGCCAATGTGAACACCGGAGCATTGATGAGCGTGATTGATGATGCCTTGCAGTCAGAGAATCTTAATGTATCGGAGGTGGGAGAAACAACTGGAGGTGGTGAAACCTTAGGCATTGAGGGTGAGCTCATGGACTACTGAGTATAATGGAAAGAGATACTGCTTGTAACCCAGTCAAACAACAGATTGAAGTGGGTAAGCCAGTTGTGTCCTAGAACTAAGGAACAGGAGCCATCTGGTGGAGTAATGTATAATGTTGTTGGAGTGATATCACTGGAGGAAAAAAGAACAGAGAGGTCAAGAGCCTGAGTAATTGTTGAGTTTGAGGTGCCATCAAATAAATGGAGGAGAAGAGGTTGAACTGTATAGATGGACAGGTTATGTTTATTCACAAAAGAAGTATCTATAAAACAATGGGAGGATCCAGAGTCTACAAGCGCTGGGAAAGAAGAGATATCATGAGAGACTAAAGAAATGGATGGCATAAGTGGTCAGGGATCAGAAAGAGTGGGCACATTGAGATGGATCTCCTTGGATGCACATATGGTGTCAATGCGATCATCTGACTGTGCAGAGCTTTGGAGATCACACTCTATTTTTTCACCTTGGTGGAGACCTCCAGTTTAGCTTCCAGAGTTGGTTTAGTGGCATGCACTTTGGATGCCTAAGAAGTGGACTTGGCGCAATTGACCACTTTTACCACAGAACATACAGAGGTTGTTGTCGAAGCATTGTTTTCATTTGGCAGCAGTCAGCTTACCATCCTTACCAAGCTTCGATGAGAGGTCGGGTTTTGGTGGAGAGGTGTGGGAGGAGTCAGAGGTGGGGGGCATAGTGGTGGACTTGCCCTTATGATTGTTGGGTTTATTACCACCAGACTTGTTGTCGAATGAAGGCTTGTTATTGGAGGACATTTTCTGGGGGCCAGAAGGCTTCTGTTGGCAACTGACTTCAGACTTGCACTCCCAATAACGCATGTCGATGGACTGCACAAGACATTGAAGATAGACAAGGGTGTCAGGCTTGCCAATGTGGGAGACTTTGTCCTTGATCCGGTCTGAAAGGCCATTGTAGAAGTGGTGCTGAAGGGCACCACTATTGTAGTCCTGGACTTGAGAAGCGAGCCAGTTGAATTCCACTGTGTATTTGTTAATACATTGGGTGTCCTTCATTATCAGATAGTCTAATTGGTGTTCTGCATCTCTGACTGGGTTGTGTGGGCCAAAATTTTCCTTCAACTCGAGTATGAAGTCCCTATAGCTATCCATCCATACCAGATGGGTGTTGGGATCTCCAATGTCGAGGAGGTCGGGTTCAAACCCATCAAGGGCCATGCCTTTCAGGTATGACTGCACATATGAGACTTTGGTGTGATCAGTCTGAAAGGCCCTAGGACAGTCCTGAAAGTTGAATTCGCATTGGACCAGGAAAGTCCAAAGTTTTCACAGCTCCATATCATCAAACTGGTCGGGTTCATGAACCTTGGTGCACTGACTACTGAAGTCTTCAGAGCAACAGTTGTTGGACTGGGAGAGCCCACAAATAGTGTTGGTCAGATTGGCCAGAATGTTGGCAGGGCCATTGTCATCACTGCTATTATTGTCTAGGTTATTGCTGGGATTCCTGCTGGGGCGAGGCAGGCCAGGTGGTCCTGAAGGACCATGACTTGGTGGGCCTGGAGGATCACCAGGGAAATCATCATTGTCCCAGTATCTCAAGCATCTTATCCCACTGTGTTTATGGCCAATTACATGGAATCAGAAAACAAAGGGAAAGTGGACTTCTCCACAAATGACTCTGTGAGTGCTACCGATCATGTGAGTACTAGTAGTTCTACAGACACAGACAAGGATAAAGAGTGGGGTCATTGGGTTATCTCACATTTTTAGTACAAGTTAAGCCACATAATTAGCTTGAAGTTGTACTTTTTCCTTAGTACTTAGTAACATTTTTGACATCCGAGAAAAAGGTGGAACCAGCAGTGCATTCAACTTAATACAAGTGCACATTTACTTTGGACATGTGGTAATGTGTTTGTGAAAGATGCAAAAGCAATGAAACAGTTAGAAGAGTTGAATAATGTCAGTTGCAGAAAGGTTGCTAACACAGTGAATGCTTCTGCACTTTATGCATCATTTCAATTCTCTCATCATTATTTATTCTTGCCATTTGGCCATATTTGATCTCCTGGCTCTTGGCGGAACATGCTGTTGATTTCACAAAGAAACTCAATTGTATATTAATAAACTGTTACAAGTAAATGTGATTCTGGTGATTCTGAATGTTTTGAAATCTCAGAAACAACTACCAGAATGGAAGCCTGAAAATGGATTCTCTCTAGAATGTTATTGAACTCTATTCCTGGAAAAATATGCTCCTATTAAAACCAGGCCAGACTTGGTGGACAAACTCCAAAGAAGGTCCAAGAAATTTCAGAGTTGCCTTGATGAAAGGGGGACTAGTGGGACTTTGGCTTCAGTGACTCAGAGTGGAGCACTGTTCCCTTGTCAGATCATTGATGGTCCCAGATTTCAGAGGAGCAGAGAATAAAAAGAAGCAAAGGAAGACAGGGAAGTCAGATGTCTGGGTTGTCTAAGTCAATAACTAGCTAAAGTACAGATGACATGACTGGACTATATATATGGAGGTCAGAGGGAGTGTACAAAGGCAATGATGGAAAACATAAGTAGGCAGAGCCGGGGAAATGGAGATGGAAAGGAAACATGACTGGAGCTATGTGAATACAGGATTAGAGAAATATAAGAGGCAAGACTAGTACATAAGGAGAACAAAGAGTAATGTAACTAGAATGTACAAAAAAGCGGAGTACTGGTGTACTGGAGGAACAGGAAAGCAGAGGACAGGAGTTGAGAATCTGAGCTTCCAGAATCACTTTGATCACAGACCTCTGCTCCTCCTTCCATTCTTCTTTCAATGGTAGTGTTATCCCATTTCTATCCATTACTCCATGAGGCCATTGTAATGTATCATGTGCTCCATTCCATTCCCCTTCCTGTTTCAAGATGGTTCCAAGCTGTATAAATATGTATCAACCTTCATATATGTTCAATAGCTAGATCTGCCCAATTATACACAGTGTTTAGTCTCAGCAGAGAACCCCCAGGACCTCTATAGGACATTGTGTTGCCTTTGAGGACACACTGAGACTGGATGTTGCATACACATAACACAAACAGGAATACAAATGAATTCAATCATATGCAGTGCTCGATGGAGCACTTATGCATGCCTGCACAGATGCCAACATAATGTGATCCATCATGATTGTCTTTCTATGAAGTGCTACAAAAAGAAGATAATGACATGAGACAACAAATGGGATATCAGAAATGTTTGCATACCTCTGGCAGTCAAAACACAACTTGTCATGCACATTCTCATATTTATTGCAATAATGAAGGCATCAAGGTTGACATTGTACATGGAGAGGAAAATGAACTAAAGATGATGTGATTAAATCAGGAGCAAACATGACAGGAAAGAGGTGCTTGTGCATCTGGCATTGAACAGAAAATGTGGTATTTTGCAGATCTCAACAGATGAATTAGTGCTACCTATTGAAGAAAGAATGCATAAATCCACATTGGAAACCATAATCACATGCACATATGGATGCGAATGAATGGACACCCAACATACACAGAGGTAAAAGCAAAAAAAGTGTGACAGTTAAATGACATTGCTCTCAAGGGAGGGGCGAGTGTGTGGGCAGGTGGCAGCAGTGGTAATCAGGAAATTTTTCTTGGAGCTTATAATGCTAGATAATTGCCAAAGGCTTATGCATAATGGCATATAGTACATTATCTAGGATTATCTGGGATTATCTAAACCATTTTCTTGATAGCTGATGGGAAAGTTTTTGCAAATCAGCATGATATGGAAGTTCACACTTAGAACAGAAAGTAACTCTGGTCTTGCTTAGTGCCCACAGTATGTGAGCATGGCATGTCAGTTGCTCAGATAATGCCATCTTTGCCAAGCCTCCAGTTCAAAAGATAAGGATACCCATCTGAAGCCTATTAAGGACTCAAGCACTTATCAATAATTAGAAAGAGCCCATTATGGCATGAGCTGCCTGGCATGTCCCAGCCTAGTGCCTTGCCACCAGCACTGCTTCAAGGCCTCACCTCTGGATCCTTCAATACCACCACCATTCCACTTCGTTCTACTCATCCTAGCAAGCTACTATGCCTCTCAAACCTTACCACCTATACCATCTCTCTGTGCCTCAATTACCTCCCCTGTTCAATCTAATTGCTTCATCCCACTCATATCTTATATTGAAACAACTCTATGAATCTCGATTAGCTGATTAATCTTCATTGGATGGCAAATGCCAGAGGTGGAAAACTGTAATGTTTGATGAACATTGTGTAGTCTTGAAGTTTGGATCAAGATGAAGAAGAGAAAGGTGAGAATCCCTTCTTTTTCAACAATGAGGATAATGAAATTGATGCAGGGCAGAATCATGAGCTAGAAATCCATTATGAACAAGGCCAAGACAATCTTGTGCCTGACAATGTTGCAGAACAGCCCAGCTTTGAGAGTACTGAACTCGGCAAAGTGGATCAAAGTAACACCAGCATTGTTGACAACATGATACAATCTGGTCCTATATCTGAACTTGGTCTATCCTCAACTCCTAGTCAACCCTCTTCTCTTCCTGCAGATATGGAGATAGAAGACAGAGTTCCATATGAGCACACTCATCATGCAGAAAGTGGATGGCATCAAGCCAGTATATCATCTCCAGCGATACTTTTCCCAGACTTTACTTGCCCCAATCATGCCATGCAAGACTCCCCCTCAAACAACAGACTTCTCTTCCATGGACATATCCAATTTGAACACTCCATACATCAATGCATATGGAGTGCACATGTGAAAGCCATCAAGTGGGTAAGGTTGAGGTGAACATATGTAATATGATACCACCATCACCAATTCCCACAAAGGCACCCATGTGAAGTGAACATTTCAATCAGAATTTGCTCATACCATGTTTTGAATTGCAATCATTGAGAAGTGAGAATTTTCCTAAGAACAATCATGGCAGTATGTAGGTAGCAGTGTCTCTCTGATTTTGATGCTAACTCTGCAATGCATAGTCTTACCATCTGCCAACCCTTTCTTTGATTCAAAGGCAAAGGAAGATGCTGGCAAACTATTGTTTACTTCTTTTGATGACCCTCTGGATCCTGGCAATCCATCAGCCAGTCAGAAGTGTCATTATTCAACCTGGACCTGAAAGCTGAACTACAAAAGGTCATTAATCCACCACAATCTGACAGCAAGGAAAGCATGCCTAAACTGTCTTATCTCATCCTGCATGGCATGTCATTTGCGATGAGTATGCCTTCTTATCTCTTCTCACCACTTCCATTTGCCACTTTCAGTTCATCCCACAATTCCATTCCTGAGTTTACTATACAGAGAGAAGACCTCCAGACACCACAGATTCCATCTGAATTCCAGATGTCCCCAATCCAGACAATCTTTGGAGTACTTGAGACTAGCTTCAAATTGAGTGGAAGTTTCAGAATTGGTTTGCGAGATTCTGTTGAATCCATTCAGCTTAGGAAGATGTGGTCTGCTCTTGATCAGCTCATGGATGATATCAAAGGCAGTTCTGGCTTGAGTGCCAGGAAGCCAAAGACACTTCCTTGAGTTGAACTGATGATGGAAGGTATCAAGGCCAGTCAACATAGTGCCAATATGAGCAGTAGCAATGGAAATGGAAGTATAGAGACAGAGACCAACACAGAAGTGTTGATAAATGATTTTTGTCTTGTGTGCATCATTTAGCTGGCTGATGCCATGCTGTGATGGATTCAATTATTTACACAGCACCTTCATTCAGAAGCCTAGCAGAAGAATTGCCACTACCCATTCTGTCAATCTAAGATACCACTAGAATGCAAGAGGAGTTGATTTTGAAGAAATGCAGGCAAGCATAAAGAAGAGATAATGAGGAGTCGAAGGGCTACTATATACCTCCCTGTTCAACCTCAATGCTACTGAGCATGGGTCATCCCAGCTCTCTACCAACACTGGCACCTCTACATTCTCTCACACAAATTCAGACGATTTCACTCACTACTTGAAGTAAGATGGTATGCTTGCAAGAGCCTTTAACTTTCTCAAAGGAGATTCTACATACTGAATGTCAAGTACTCTTTGATTTGTCAACATTTAGAGGCTTTGTGGAATGCCATGATGATGGGACTAGGCAAGATTGTTCTTGTCTGCATGCACAATGCAGCCCACCTGCACCTCCATGCCCTTATTACCCATCTCCTCATCCCACACCTGCCCACCTCCACATCTCAATGACTTCTCCTCCTCTGCCCTCCCCACTGCACTTGCCACTTCTCCATCAGTACAAACCACCCATATCTACACCAGTGGCCATTTCTACTTAGTACCTTGTTCAACTGACTACCATTGAGCTTGGATGAATGTCTTTGTGGTCTGACACATGGCACATGATACAAGATCACATATTTTGAGGGGATGCTTGTGCAAAATGACAATAATTCTTATATGGTGCAGAGCTGAAAATATTTGTGCTTCAGGCTCTGGCACATATATTTTTAATGACATGCCTCAGCACTATGACTATGTTGATGACTACTGCATTGAATGAGTTGGTACTATTATCTGAGTAGGTGGCACTCAGCTAGAATACTAAATGGAGAATGATATTTATTTTACACCAGTTTGAGTCTGCACATTGAACTTTGGTAAATGTCACAATAAACATCTCTGTAGACCTCTCACCATCATATTTTGCCATCTGTGTGTGCAACCAAACATTCACCAATGAAGCCCATTTGAGCAGGCATCAAAAGCTCTGTATAAAAGACAAAAAAAGGCTAGCAGGGGCACTTGAAATGGCAAATGAATCTTATCTTCAGAAGAGAACATGCACTTTGAGTTATAGTACAGGTGGCTTGCTAGCTACCTCTGGGACAGAGGACCCAACAGCTCATCTTAATGGTGCTGCAGACACCATTTCAAGTGAGCTGCCACCAGTGGAAATAGTAGTAGTAAGTCATATGTATAGTATTTAACAATATGATTAAAGTTCATTGTTACATAGCCACTAAGCTCACTGAAACTTATAGCCAATGAATTAACTTGTTCCTATGCCAATTTGAATTCAGAGAATTACAATCATCTGTCATCTCTGCCATCACCTTTTCTAAATGCATCTGGTAAATTACTTCAATCCAAATGCTCATCATCTTTGACCCTCATTCCCAATGCTGCTATCCCATCATCAACTTTGGTTGTTTCAACTTCAGACCTAATGGTAGTTCCCCCCTCACATTGAACATTTAGAACACTGCACAACAAATTTGGTCATTTTTGGATCTACAACACTCAAATCATGCCAGACCATAGTCCTTATAATCCATTGCTAGTCAATTATCCCACTCAGTACCTGGATAGCAATCCGAACCATTACACTGACTCAGACAATCCCTTTTACCCTTATCTGAATAAGAATTTGTTCTTACTTGGAGACTGGTATTGGAATTATGGTGGTCAGAAATCTCAGAAAATCTTTAAACAGCTACTTGATATCATTGGAAGCCAAGATTCTCGCTCAGAAGATCTTCAAGGCACTAAGTGGCTTTTGATCAACTGTGAACTAGGATATGGGCAACTGGAAAGATCAAATTCAGATGACTTCTCCAATTGGATCCACATACCTGTCACCATATCAGTTCATTTTCATAGCCACTGTAAAAATCCTGGCACAAAGTTCTACTCTGTCTCTGGGTTTTACTCTCATTCATTAATTTCAGTCATACATGAAAAAAATATTCTGAATCAGAACCATCACTCTTGTTTCTATTATGAGCCATATGAACTACGCTGGCATTCCCCACACATGAATAATGACATGCAGATATATGGCAAACTGTTCACATCACACATATTTCTTGAAGCATACAATTAGTTGCAGGCATCTCTGGAGGAGCCCAGGTGCAATCTACCCCACCACATCATTGGAATGATGTTCTGGTCTGACACAACCCAGCTTACATCATTTGCAGAAGCAAAGCTTTGACTGCTCTACATGCATTTCGGTAATGAACCAAAAGACATGAGATGCCAGCCATCTTTGGGACTTTGTATGCATGTTGCATATGTTCAAGTTGTAAGTGCTACATGTATCAAGGTTTGTAATCTGTGAATTAATAGTTTTATAGCTGCCAGACAAATTTAAAGATTTCCTGGTGCAACACACTGGCAACAGGGCATCAAGTATGTAGCTCACTTCTCACACATTGCCAGAGGGAACTCTTCCATGCTCAGTGGCTGGAATTGCTTGATAACAAGTTTGTTTCAACATATAAGCATGAAATGGTAAAGATAGGCAGTTATATCCACGCATATTTACTTACTTAGCAGACTATCCAGAAAAGTATACCATGGCAGTGTAATTGTGTACTGATGATAATTTAATTCATTTGATAGAGTCCTTCTTGCAAATATGCAGAATTTAGGCAAATGTCCATGCCTGCACTGTTTTATTTCAAAATCACAAATTCAGTTGCTTGCCACTGCTCATGATCTCATGAAATGCAAATTACTGTCATGCAGCAACTTCCATGATTGAAGGAACAAAATAATCACAATGTCCAAACTCATTTATCAATGAAACTATGTTGTTGATAGCTCGCACATGGAAAGTGTTACGATTTGTTGGACCCCTCTTTTCTCTTCCCTTACAATTACTTATCAATGTATACCAAAGGACCTTGACCCTTGCTGTTTGAGCCTCACCTGGGTCCTTTTCTTTTACCATTGTCTTTTCATTCCTGCTTACTTATTTAGCATGACTCATTTACAGTTGTATTACCAACTTCCATTCGATGCCATCACATCCATTCTGTAGTGACTCAGCTTCTTCATGATTCCATTGCTTTCCATTGCTGACTCACCTTCTTCCTTGACCTACCCTTAACTATTTGGCTCACATATATAAACCCTTGGTACTCAGGTGTATTTGCTATCTTAGACCTTCTGCAATTTACCTAGTATCTGTTAAATCCGGTCCTGCAGAGGTCCGGGTACGAATCTCCAGAACGCCGGAGGTGTATGGTTTGGAAAGCGACTTTGGCTTCACCTTATGTGGTGCGCCCTTGTTCGAGTCCGCTGTCGCTAATTTACGAGAGGGACGGAAGCCGAAGGGTCAGAGGGTCGGAGGCAAGTTGTCTAGACTCAGGCGAGAGAACGCTGATACGAGATCAATGGCGGAGGAGTAAAGTGGGTGATTAAATCAATATTCGAACTGAGGTCTAAGCTAAGGGTACATGGGTTTATATACGGAGGTCGGAGTTCCGAAGAAGGAAAGGCTAGGGTCGTGCAGAGAATACAAGGAACTGCTACTGTGCCGGCAAGTCGCACAGCCGGGGCTGTGCTTCCTTGTCCGAGCACAACAGTATAAAATGGAGGCTAACTAAATAGTGAACAAGGAAGTATAAGAAGGTAATATAAGCATAGCGTACAGGGAAAGAGTATAGGATCGGATACGGAGGAATGGATGAGAGACCGGGATGACTTAGCGATGAAATGCTTCAACTCCGGAGTTAGATCACCGGAGGCGGCCGTACAGCCTCGGAGAGGGCCGGAGGGGACTTGGTCGAAATCTGGGATATGACAGTATCTTGGAATTGCCCTTGGACTCTCAGTCCTCATTCTACTATTGAGTGGATACTCCCTTCATACATCCAATCTGTTGCTAGTCCTGTGACATCTCTAGACCTGTTGATCCCTTGGTCCTCAACAGTCCCCAGAATCTCTGTCAAGGAAGACCCTTGAGCAGATTCCTTGATCTGACATTAGTTCTATGATGGCTCTAGCCTCTCTGTCAAGGAACCCCCTCATCAGATCCCCTCGTCCTGTCTGCAGTATAGCAACAGTAAGCCCTTGAACCTTTGCAGGCCTATGCTTAACTATGTCAAGCATAACAAAAACAAAACTATGCTGTTGATAGCTTGCACATGGAAAGTATTCTGAAATCAGACTTGCTAGTTCCAACTTTGGTGCATTCTCAATGATATCACAGTGACCCATGGTTGACCATTCAACACAGAACACTTTTTCTACTAGACTACATCATGCTGGTTTCAACTTTTTTTTTGATGCTCATTGTTGACCTATTACACAAGTTTGAGCTTGGTGTCTGGAAATTTTTATTTATCCACTTACTAAGAATGCTCGACAGCCAGTTGTTGAAGTGAGGGTTTGCAGAATTGAATAAACAGTAGGATTTTTATGAACTTGGATGCCATTCAACTTCACCATTTTATTTAGCTATCATCAAGTTCTGACATTTGGACATTATATCATTCAAAGGTTCAGGAAGAATGTCTCCAAGATGAAGCAAACAACTGCACATGATTTCAAAGATCTACTGCAAGTGTGTCCCATACTTCATATGTTCATATACAAATGAGTCTGATTCTGACTACTTTTGTCATATAGTGTGTGATACCAGTATTTGAAGAACTTCTACCAGAATTCCATGGTTCCAGTGTTCTACAGCTTTTATTCACCTTGTGCCATTGGCATGGGCTTGCAAAACTTCATCTGCATATGGATGGGACTTTCAACATCATTGAATGTATGACCCCAATGTTAGCAAATTCATTGTATGAATTTAAGTCCATAACATGTCAAGCATTCAATACAAAGGAACTCTCAAAGGAAGCAGAGTGGTGAATGAGATGTAATGCTAAGCAGTCCTCGAAAAAAAAAGCCAATCAATCAAATCCACAAAGCAGCAACTCTCATTACCCAAAGACACTCACCCTGCAGACATACGAGTTATATTCTCTTGCAGACTATCCTGCACACATTAGGATGTATGGCATAATGGATTCATTCTCTACACAAATCATATGTCAGCTTTTACATACTGAATTCCACCACTGACAATCTTTTTAGGGTGAGCTTGAACCTCAGACTAGCAAAAGTCGTTTTCTCAGAACAAGTCAGAAAAATTTTGTATCTCAATTGGCTGCCATTGAGCATTGCCAAGATCAGATTCAACAGATTTTTTTCAAAAACATTGACACTTCTTCAAATGATCAAATGGCTGGCACTGATTCTGACTCATTTACATCTGAGTGCCACCATTATATTGGCAGATCCCATAATGACTCTGAGCACCTGATGCACTTTATGTATCATAACTCTGGCAATTTAGCAATTGAAGTAAGTTGCTTTACACATTGAAAAGTATGGTAATACTATAAATTTGTTCCCAGAATTTTGTTCTGAAGCTCAAAGCTCACTTATTGCCTCAGATCTTTGAAACTTACCACAACTTTCCAATGGACAATCAAACCACAGGCCAATCTATACTCACTAAAGACCTTGACTCCATGAGTAACATTGAGCTCTTGTTGGCAACTAGCCATGTGATCATTGACAAGAATCACATTTACCATCACAGGACCTTTCAGGTCAATTATACCACCTATGTATGACATGAGCAGAGAGACAGATATCATCTGGGTAAATTCTGACCATTGTCATATCATGATGCTGGCACTTGAAGAATTTAGCATACATTCCTTTTGTTATGCATGTGTCATAGGTATTTTTCATGTCAATGTTATTTACACTGGTATCAAAAGGACCATCAAGCCCACTTCATGGACCTTCTTTGGATCCGCTGATTCAAAAAACTGGACCAACCCATAGTAAACTGACATGATGCACTGAATATCATATCTTAAAATTCAGACCTTTGTCTACCCCAGGTGCATTCAGATTTATCAATCCTGATGATGTTCTCAGAGGATGTCATCTTATTCCTCAATTTTCTACTGGAAAGTTGCATTCTGATGGTGTTTCAGTTTCCCAAATTGCCCAAGATGGGGAGAATTGGAAAAGTTACTTTGTCAATAGATGAGCCATAATTTTAGATTATCCCCACTACTTACACTGTGGGAATAATAGATTTGTCAATTGGGATATACATACTTCTCTGCTACCACTGGGGTCATGCATTGGACCATGCTTATATGCATACTCTGCTGAATACCAAGAACAGTATAAACTCTTGCTGAATCAGAGACTATGGGGAAGATTTAGCCATGTTACACACATTAGGCCTTCCATGGATTATATCAACAACTCAATGAATTTTCCTGATTCTAAAGATGAGTCCAATAGCTTGGGTGGATTGGGCTTTGACTCAGACAGATCCTCAAGTTTTGACAGTGATTATGACTCTGAATTCAGAGACATGTAGTTGGTTACTACTTGCTTTAATTCCAAGTCACATTCCTGGCAGACTGTCCAACTTTATTCCCTTATGCTAGTCTTTTTTATGTACTTTTTAGCCTAATTCAATTGCCTTGCCTGTCATATCCCAGAATTTCACCAAGTCAACTCCAACCACCTCCAATACTATTCAAGTCATCTCCAGTGACATTCCTCTGAGCACTCCATCTCCTCCATCTCCATTCTTTCTATCCTCTGTATGTTATGTTACATTATCCTTTTGTGCCTTCATATCTCTATTTAGTTAGTCTCCATTCTGTCATGTGGTGTTCAGGGTAAGGTGCACAGCTCTGGCTGTGCAACAAACCAGCACTGCACTGGTACTTTGCTACTTCCACTCTTCTAACTAGTACTATACTCTTTTCAGACTTTCCTCCTCTGTATATAAACTCACGTACTCTGTCTTAGTACCTCAGTTCGAATATCATCTTAGTTCCCACTTCTCCTCCTTTCACCATTGATCTCATCTTGGCATTCTCTCATCTGAGTCTTGATGACTCCCCTCTGACCCTCTGACATTCCAGACCTCCAGTCTGCCCTATTCGTAAATTAGTGACATCGGACTTGAGCAAGGGTGCACCACATAAGGTGAAGCCAATGTTGCTCTGATCACAGTACAACTCCAGCATTTCAGAGTCACGTACCTGGACCCCAGTGGAACCAGACTTAATATTGCCACACTATCACAATTATCCCTCTCCCACACTTCCAGAGCATGTCAATATCTTTTGCCCTAACCAACGATTAAAACTGTATATCCAACCTAGCACACATGCTGACTCACAGACTCTCTGCCATAGAACAAAGACCTAGGATCCATGCATCTTCAGCCTCCCCTGGTCAATGGCTGCATCAAAATTCATCAAGACATCCCACTAAGCACCCAGATATCCTTGGTAAGCTGCTACTATCCCTGCCCTCTGATGAGCATGAAAAAAATCTCATTCATACTAGTTCCACTATCATCCCCCCTGTGCCCAATAAACACTTTCGAAAATTCCACAACACTGTGAACAGACTTGAGCCTTAACCAAGATGCAACAAAGGCAATGCCATGACAGATCCTTCCCACCCCCTCCCAGTTTTTGCAGATAAGGATGATCCCTGTGGAGTTACACTCATTCCCACATCCTGCTTCATTCCAGTCCCTCTGTCCATGTAACCCATGGTCACTGCAACAGCCCACTGCCTGCATAGTGCCTCACTCCACTCCTCTCCTGTCCCAAATCCCTGCAACTGAGCAGGCAATTCAGTCCCCCATTGACAATGGTGACAACTTCGGAGGTGACTAGGATGGGACAGGAGTGCAGGAGTGCAACAGCATCCTGACATAACACATTGGCACTGGATTCAAGCAGGATGACTGTGGAAGCATGTGAGCACAACATGCTTCAAACACCATGTACTGATGACAGAGACACAGAAATGCAACAGTATTCCCCAATGATGACTGTATGTCTGCAGGCCAACCATACTGAAAATGATGAGAAGAATGTGGAAATGTGATGATGACAAAAACAAGGACAGTGCCTTCACAGATCCATTGCCTTGAAAATGACAGCAGTGATGACTCAGGAGTCCAACAGCATCCCAATGGCATCCCCAATGCACAACAGCAGCACATGAACAAGCCTACTGTGTCGAAGAGAACAATGCTGCCCTGCCATGCCCCATCTTGATCTCCCCTTTCTCAAGTATATAGTGACTTCATAAACTCTTGCAATAACTAACTCTAATGCAGTGTGCAAAGTGCACTGCAAAAACACATGGGAATTAAGCTTAGCTTTAGTGTGGGAAAATATAGTACTAACCATTGGCTACAATATTGGTCCCTGAGTCATGTGATAAAAAAATGGGTATTAAGCAATATCAGTACTTGGTATAGCCACCTTTTGCTTTAAGTACTGTCTAAACCCTTCTAAGCATGCTTTCAATCAATTTCTAACACTCTGCAGCTGGTATCTTATTCCACTCCACTAATCCTCTCCCATAACTTCAGAATACCATTAGGGGGATGTTCATACTCTGCAAGTCTTCTTTTGATGAAACCCCACAGATGTTCTATGGGGTTAAGATCAGAAGACTATGCAGGCCATATCATGGTCTCCAAATCTTACTGATCTAGCCACTCCTTGATCTTCTTGCAGGTGTTCTTGGGGTCATTGTCTTGCTGAAAGATAACTTGGGAAGGATTAAGATCATAATGCTGCAGAGAATCTTGAAACTCATTCTTCAAAATTTGAAGGTATAAGCATCCATCCTTCCATCAATCTTGGTAGCATATCCAGTACTCTTCCACTTCCTTAGGAGTTTCTCATCTGTACCACTCTCTCTCATGACAGACATGACTATATTCCTTGCCACTATGGCATCAAGACACTCAGCATCTGTCCTTTGTTTCTTCCCATACAGTACATCCTTCCTTATATCTTGCAAGCTCTGCAAAGCTCATCTCAACTCTGTCACACTGTTCTCATTCCCCAAGGATTCAACTGATTCTTCATTTTCCCACCAAGCAGGCTATCTCATTGTGAAGGCCTCAGCCTTCCCCACCAATCTAGATCCCACCAATGTTCAGTTGCATTGATACAAGATGAACTGGTCTTATCCAGGTTACTTGTAGAACAGGTTGATAGAGTATGAAGAAAGTGGATCACATGAAGGGCTGACCTGAGACAGCACAGGACAAAGATGACAGTAATAGCAATGAGGAACCATCTGACAAGGAGGCATGTTTGTTTGAAGATCTGAGGATTCTCATCCAGCTATGTGTGAGGCTTAGGATTCAAGAACAATTGATTGCACTTATGTGTGAGGCAAGATTGGTTATCCCATTGTACATTAGTAATGCATCAATAAAGTATCTGTTTATCAGAGGTTTGGCTATAGTTACTAGATCTGGGTGGCTGATGACTGGAAGAGGCAAGTGCACTCACAGTGTTCCAGTCCTGTATAGACCACACAAGAGCATCAAAAATGGCCATAAAGTTCAACACATAAATCAATACAGCCATCTTACAGTGCAAGTTTTAAGTGGGGTGTTTTACAAAGGTTATATGCCAACACATGCAATCTTAGTCTGTTTGGTGACTTCCAATAATGGTTTATACTTCTTGAGCTAGTGTATATCAGATTCAAGTACATTTTCAATGTATATCTACTTACAGTGACTCAAAAACTGTCTGGATGTTTGCATATTTTTCATTGAGCATATCTAAATGCAATAACCCTAATCCTTGCCCTAATATGGTTAGTGTATGAAATGAAGTACTTACTCTTGGCTTTCTATAGGTACAAGGGTCAAGAGACTTGGTTAAGATGTGATTGATTGGCAGCCATTTTAAAGTGACAACTCATTTGGACAGTTTTTTGACTTTTGTTTCTAACTACATGTATTGGATTGTAAGATGCTATAAAGTACTTATAGATTTTATGTAAGTACTTAGTCATGACAGTATTATGTAATTAATGATGTGACAACAGA
>JBBPMF010000406.1:0-11796 GCA_038090175.1 Austroboletus eburneus | reverse complement strand
TATTAACTTTCTGACTTTTTTGATATCTTCAAAAGGCAGATTGTCTCCCAAATTGGTCTAGGGAAGTCCATAGTAACTGGGAACCTTCAAGGAATCCAAGTGAAGATAGAAATCTCTTATGGGAGCTGTTTTCTCAAATTTCCTTCTGCTAACAAATTGAGTATAGTTTGATAAAACATTTCAAAAAGTTCAATAAATGCAGTTCAGATTACTTATTTTATTGACTGCATCATTGGAAGTCCTATCTAGTCACAAGAAGTGATTAATTCAGTCAGAAAAGTCTCACTAAAGGCTATAGTATTGAAAACAAAGATATCATTTTTATTATATATAGAAGAAAATGGCTAACCTTTGCTTTTAAGTGCTAGAATTAGACTATGAAGTACTGGAAAATAGTTATGTGATTGGATTAAACTCAAATCAGCTGAATAGAGCTAGATGAACTAGAGTACATGTGCAAAAATAATAAAGAGAGGTTGATGTCAAAAAGGTCAAAATACAATGAAATTTAAAAGAAGTTTTCTGATGATATGGAATTGTACAAAGTGAAATCAACTTTCAGGCTATGATTATGCAGATGTATCAATGATGGAATTGATAATATGAGTAATATGAACTGCATTATTGACCTTTTCAAAATGTTTAATCAAACCATAGTCAATTTATTAGCAGAAGAAAATTTGAGAAAACAGCTATCATAAGAGATTTCTATCTTCACTTGGAAAAACTATGTCTGCACCTATATAGTGTGGCAATCAATATGGCTGCATTCCATATTCTGTGTTATGTGTGCACAACATCCAGTCTTAGTGTGTCCTCAAAGGCAACACAATGTCCTATAGAAGTCCTGGGAATTCTCTGCTGAAACTCAAGACTCAGGCAGGATGAGACTAAACACTGCATATAATTGTGCAGATCTAGCTTTTGAACATACATGAAGTTTGATAATTATTTATACAGCTCAGAACCATCTTGAAACAGGAAGGGAAGTGAAACAGAGCACATGATATATTATAATGGTCTCATGGAGCAATGGATAGAAATGGGATAACACTACCATTGAAAGCAGAATGGAAGGAGAAGCAGAGATCCATGATTAAAGTGATTCTGAAAGCTCATGGCTGACACTACAAAAGAGGAATAAAAGAAACACAGGATGAGTCAAGAATAGAAATCTTCATGTACCATATGGAGCATAGTCTTCAGGGAATAGAGTCCAATAACATTTTAGAAGAAGTCCATCTTCAGGCTTCCATTCTGATAGAGGAGTGGTAAAGTGTTCCAATGTTTCTGAGATTCCAGAATCTTTGGAACCACTAGAATCACATTTACTTGTAACATTACCCTCTTTTATCTGTTGAAGACCCTCTTCAACTCCTAAAGTTACCTCCTGCAGAGTCTCCATCATTGAAGATGACATTATCATCATTGAAATGTTCTGAATCAAAACATTCAGTGGAGGAGTATCTCATCTCATTGCAGGAAGAACATCTATTGGAAGAACATTCTTGTTGGATGTGACCAGGGCCTTCTGATGGCAGATGGGGCACTTGTAGATGGGACAATTGGGCCAAAGGTGCTTGATACTTCCACACTGGAAGCATGCAAGTTAGTTGAACTTTCTATTCCTGTGAGTTGATCCTGAAGCTGGTCTTGAGAGAATGGGAATGGGATCAGGCAACAATGCTTCTTTCTGTTTTCTGTTTTCCTCTCTTCTGACTGAACTTGTTCCCTGTCCCTTACTTCCTTCAATCCATGATAGAGACTTTTTTGGGCCATCTCGAAATAGGTAGAATCTGGGGGTTTTGGGGAAGGGAGATCATGGCCAGTCTTTGTAGAGTTGCATTCCTAATTCTCCTCTCAGCCATGGCAATTTCTCCAAGTAATGGTCAAGTATTTTCCATAATGAGGGGGTTCCTGGTATGGCTGGTCCCATTAAGCTTCTCGATGATGGGAGTGAAAGAGGGCAATATGTCAAGGCAGTCATGGGTAAAATCCAAGAGGTGGTTCTCTCCTTATTCCTTGGTAAGAGCTCAAAGAAGTGGTCAGAGGTATGGAGCCAATGCAATTCTGGAGAAAAAGTTGATAATTCTGAATATTTCAAGGTCTGCAAGGGTTTGGCAGATTTGGATTCATTCTTCAGCCAGAAAGTATTCAAGTGCGTAATCAAGTGATTCTGCTGGAGTTGGATTTCTTCTAGCTCTCTCATGATCGAGTCTGACTAAGAGGAAAAGTCATTGAAAGGCCAAAATAAAGGAGAGAAAGATGGGTATCTCATCATAAAGAGAGTATGAGATGAGGTAGTGGTAGAGGGCTGGGCATTCAAGAACCAATACCAGAAGGGTGTTTTGAAAAACAGGGAGGAGTCTATGTCCTCAGATAGAAGGTAATTCAGGAATGAAGATTCTGGACATGAGAAGGAATATTGTGGAGGCAGTGAGTCTTGGAGATTCATGGGGAGATTCAAGGAAGTATTCATGGGATTTGGCCATGTTTCTGGGAATTTCAGAGTTTTCTGGAGTGTTTATAAGTCTCCAGGAGTTCTTATCCATTTCCAAGATTGGATTCTGATTCCCATATATTGTCACCGGAACTGTATTCCTTCCATTGGATGCAGAATTGGTGGGCTCCCTTCCTTCCTTTATGGGCAATAATCTTGTCTATTTCCCATTCTTCTTCTTCATCTTCTGAGGTAGGTCAGAGAAAGTTGGTTCCATGCTTCCAAGTTTCCACATAAGGGGTTAGTAGACTGGCATGGAACACATTGTGGATTTTCCATGTTGGGGGAAGGTGGAGTTAATAGGCTACTAGGGAGATTACTTTTCCAATTTTGAATGGTCCTTCACATTTGGGAGCTAGCTTCCAGGCCTCATAGTTAGTTTTTAGATTGGTCACTTCCAATCATACTTTGTCTCCAGCCTTCCATGAGGTAAATGTGGATCTTTTTCATCTTTCCATAAACATTCTTGCTCATTCATGTGCTGCCAGTGCCTCTTTTCAAGAGTCTTCCAGTTTGGTTAGTCTATTTTCCAATTCTGGGACAAATGTCTTTCCAATTGATGGATAAGCTTGGGGTTGATATCCCATGATCAGTTCAAATGGGGATTTTTGAGTAGAGAAATGAGTTGCCATGTTGTGATGAAATTCAGCCAGCAGAAGGAGCAGAACCCATTGATCCACTGATCTATTGCAGAAGATCCAGAGATAAGTTTCAAGTTCCTGATTCATTTGTTCAGTTTCTCCATTTGTCTGGGGAGAGTAGGCAGATGATAGGGCAATGTCATACTGGAGTAGTTGTGCTAGTTCCCTGGCAAAGACAGATGCAAATTGGGGACATCTGTCTGAGATAATTCTGTCATGGAGGCCAAATCTTTTAAAGACTTGGTTGAAAAAGAGTTGGGAAATTCCTTGTGCATCAATGGTTTTGGAGCAAGGGCAGAAAATTACCCCCTTTGAAAGGCCATGGTCAACCATGACCATAACAGAGTCAAATCCAGAGACTAGAGATAGTTCAGAGATGAGATCAACAGAGATTTGTTGAAAGGAACAATATGCAGATGAGTTTAAAGGCATTAGGGGGGAATATGGAATGGTTGTTTACTTTGTTGGCTTGACAAGTAGCACATCCCACAATGAAGCATTGCAGAAATGTGGACATTCCTGGCCATCAGAAGTCTTTTTCAAGAGCTGCTAGTGTTTGGAAGTGACCCATGTGTCCGCTTGTTGAGGAGTAGTGTAGATCATGGACAAGTTTTTGGTGAGTAGGTTCTGGGATAAAGAGGCATCCCTGGAAATGGAGTTCCTGATTTACAAAGGTCCAGTCAGACAACTTTGTTCAAGGGAGAGGGAGATGTCTTTATACATTTTCTTGAGTGCAATGAGAATGATGGGGTCAGAGGGGATGGACTTTGCAACTTTATCCATTAGAGTGAGGTCAATCTATCTACAGAAAAGGTCTTCTGGAAGAAGAAATATCTCAGCATTGTCTGATTCAGTAAATATGTCATCTTTTCTCAAGAGGGCATCGGCAGAACCCATGTGTGTTTCTGATACATGTGTAAATGCAAGGTTGAAATCTTGCAGGAACATTTGCCATCAGGCATGGCATTGTGATAGTTGATGGGGGGCTCTGAAGTAGACAAGGTTTTTGTGATCTGTGAGTATTTGGACCACATGTTATGCCTCTAGTAGATGGTGTCTCCAATCTTCAAAAGCATGAATAATCACTAGTAACTCTCTGTCATATATGTCATAGTTTTGTTCTGCACTAAATAGAGTGGTCAATCAGTATGCACATGGGTGGAGATTGCCATTGGAGTCTTTTTGCATGAGAACTCCTCCAGTAGCTAGGAGCAAAGCATCTGTCACTACAAAGTATGGGTGTTCTGGATCAGGTTGTTTTAGGCCTGGGGAGGTGGAGAATACCTGTTTCATATCATTTGGTCTAAATAGTTCAGAGCATCAATAAAGGTAGCTAAGTATGATGATATAACTGATTTTGTTAGACTTTGTTTTGATAGAGATAAAAGCAAATACCGGGTAAATACCAGGATGGAAAGAATTGTGGAAATGAGATCACCAAACTAATCCCAGGGTGGAAATGATACATAGCAGGTAATATGATGGCATAGACACATGCACATCATCAATACTCAGCAGAAATGAGTGAAAGCCTAAAAATGCAAAACTTTTGAGATTTCTCCCCCAGGAACTTTTAATAATGTCCTCCTGAGCATTGTTAGCAGGGAAGGGAGGGCATGGTTAGCAGCGAATCCTGGATAATAGATAGGAAGAAATTGCCATATGGGATGATGAGCCATGGCAGAAAATGGATTTCTAGAAAATAACAAGGGTAAGTTAAATAGTCCAGTAGACTGGTGGTATATAAGACTGCTCCGGCGGTCTAAGCGTGGGAAAGTTGCGCCAAGAAAGTCCGGAGTAGACAGGAGTGAGGGAGATGAAGACAATGGTAAAGAAAGAGATACTGGGAGCGATGACAAGTCATTAAGAGACCAGCAATATATAAGACCGCTCTGGCGGTCTAAGCGTGGGAAAGTTGCGCCAAGGAAGTCCGGAGTAGGCAGAAGTGATGGAATTGAGGGGTAAATAGTTCGGGGTGCTGAATGGTTGATTGTAAGATATATCAGCGAGGTCAATGTAGGAGACAAAGAATAACATGATCTAATGGTGGCAGGGACTGGTAATGGTGGGATGGTAATGGTGTAAGGTGGTGCTGGAGTAGATGGAAAGGTTGGTGGAAGGATAGTGACAAAAGAAAGTGATCATCAATACTTTGTCAAAGTAGTAGAAAGAAAGGACTTGAAGTCCTTAGTGTTGAGGTGGATAGGTGGTAAGGTTGAAGGTAGTCTGGACTCTTTTAAACAAGTCCACTGGTAATCTGGACTGTGGAAAAGCAGCAGTCTATGTATGATTAGCACTGAATCATTGGTGAAAAACTTATGTTTGGAAAATGGACTGATGATCAAAGTGGGTGGTGTCAGAATGGGAATTTGACTGATTGATAGTCCAGACTGTAAAGGAGAAGACCACTTGAAGTTCGGACCATGGAAAAGCAGTCTATCTGCAGTTAGTGATCTACTATTGAATGAAAAAAATACTTTTGCAAGTGGACTTGCAGATGAGGTAAGAGGTGTTGATGATTCAGACTGTGAAGGAGAAGACTGCTTGAAGTCCAGACTGTGGGAAAGTGGTCTATCTGCAGTTAGCAGTCTACTATTGAATGAAAATGATACTTTCGCAAGTGGACTTGCAGGTGAGGTAAGAGGTGTTGATGATTCAGACTGTGAAGGAGAAGACTGCTTGAAGTCCAGACTGTGGGAAAGTGGTCTATCTGCAGTTAGCAGTCTACTATTGAATGAAAATGATACTTTTGCAAGTGGACTTGCAGGTGAGGTAAGAGGTGTTGATGATTCAGACTGTGAAGGAGAAAACTGCTTGAAGTCCAGACTGTGGGAAAGCGGTCTATCTGCAGTTAGTGATCTACATATGTACTATTGAATGAAAATGATACTTTCGCAAGTGTACTTGCAGGTGGGATAAGAGGTGTTGACAGTGAAAGTAATGGTAATGATGGTGATGCAGTTGGATCAAAAGTCAAGTCAGCTGTGAAGAAGAAAGACAAGACAGATATGGGTGCCAGAGGACTGATACTGATTGGCAGTGGGTCCACATTGGCTGGCACCATGATAGATGTTAGTTGAGAAAGCAGTAATGGCATGAATGGTAAAGGTTCAGAATAGTCCAGTGACAATTCAGAGACCAGTGAGTCAGAAACTGACACCAGTGGACTGATACTGATCAGAAGTGGGTCCAAAACAGCTGGCATATTGGTAGATGTCAGTAAAGGAAGTGAAGATGATAGTGGAGCTGGTGATGTAAATGCAAGATAGTCCAGTGACAGACCAGAGTATGTTGAATAGCATGGTGATGGGGGCAGGGATGTTAATGCACATATCAATGACAATGGGATATGTGTGTTGGGCACATGATCAGAGGAGACAGTATCACTCAAACAAGGACCAAACTGTGGAAGACCACCTGGACTATGTGGAAGACTGCTTGAACTATGGGGAAGACTGCCCAGACTATAGGGAAGACTGCTCAGACTATAGTTGGAGGCATGGGAAGCGGATGGTCTATTGTTGGCAGAAAATGTTGATATTGTGGGGGAACTATGTATGTATGTGGAAGACCGCTTGAACTATGAAAAAGATCACCTGGACTATAGTTGGAGGCATAGGAAGCAGGTGGTCTATTGTTGGCAGAGGATGTTGGTATTGTGGGGAAAGGTATCAACATCAATGGGTATGAAGGAGATGGTATAATAGAGTCCAGAATGAAAGACTGGTCATATCCTGGGTAGAGACTGATAAGGGCAGTGATAAATGAAGTCCAGTCACTTTTGGTAGCTCCTTGGAGATTGCTTCATAAGTTCTTATCCTCAATAGGGGAGTATTGGAGGGCTAATCAAACCCATTCAGTCTTTGGAATGCCAACCTGTTGGGCGAGATCTACAATGGATTTCAAAAAGGGTGCTAAATCCACCCCACTCAGCTTCTGCTGCCATGCAAAGCAGCTATGGAAAGGAAGCAGGCGAATGAAGTCAGCAAGAGGCATTGGAGATCGTAATGTAGATAATATAAGTCCGGATTTAATAAAAACAGATCAAAAATTAATAGGTAGCAATCAGGAATGATGTAACAGGATCAATCCCTGTTTGAAAGTGGTGTATGTAATGATCAGAAAGTCTAATCAAGCGATAAATTGATTGGAAAGCTTAAACAAGCAGTTAGAAGGAAAATAAATGGAAGTCCGAAAGTGTAAAAAGCCATTACTGAGGTTCAAATGGGGTTGGGGCAATGAAACAGTTACAAAGTGAATGAAATAATAGAAATAGAAGTCCAAAAGTGTAAAAAGCAATAACTGAGATCAAAAGGGGGTTAGAGGCAATGAAATAGTTGCAAGTGGGTAAAGGTAGCAGTATGGAGGTGTAAAATTTTCAGAGAGGGTACTCAGCAACTTCAACACAAACACTTGGCCCCCTCACAGTGGGCTTCAGATGAAAAGACCAAGGACTGGCTGTGTGGTTGCAACCAGGATATTGGATAGATGAGTGTAAGGTTTGGGTTTCATCCCAAGGGGTCCCTAGTGGGTCTGGGAAGAAGTTCTGAGTGAAACTAATGAAGTCCAGGCCATCCAGACAGGTGCTGGAAGTCCGGAGTATTGAAATGGTGATAGAAGCAGTCTTCTGAAGTTGGTTGATATGGACAGGTCATAGAGGAGTGTGGAAAGTAGATGTATTTTGTGAAAGGTATGGAGAGAGGTCTTCAGAAGGTAGATAGGTAATAGATGGGGAATTCATCCTCCTTCTAGACATAGCTAGGTACAAGTATTTATAGTCCAGGCATTTCCAGGACTATATACATATGTCAAATATATGCCAAAACATAGATAAAACATTAATAGTAAAAGAATAAATTTGCTAAGATAAGTCCAGAGCACAGAAAACAGAAGACCAGAAGACTGGTGTGTGAGAAAGAAGTCTGCAGGTAAGTTTGGAGCATGGGAACAGAAGTCCAGAAGACCAGTGCATGGCAAAGAAGTCCAAAATAATAAAATATAAACCTAGAGCTGCTCAAAGCTCTACATCAGCTTGGTAGTTGAAGGGTTACTCTTTCTGTTGCCCAGTTTATGTCTGGGTTTTGTTCCCTGAGCCAGTTCATCCCTAAAATGACATTTTCCTTGCTGGCTGGAAGGAGATAGAATGTTTGGCTTTTCATCACATTTCTGATGTGAAAGATAATGGTGGTTCAGAACCTGATAAGTCCTGCTTGATTGGTGGTTCTGTCTGTATTGATAGCTCTGATAGGTCATGCCATTCTTTCCATAGGTAAATTGTTTCTTTTGGCAAAGTCCAAGTTTATAAAGGAACCAGTTGTTCCACAATTGATTAAGGCAGTGGTTTTGGCAGTGGTTCTTCTGGATATTTCAAGTGAGATGGGAACAAGTATTGATTTTGGGTCACTTGATATTAATACAGAAGAAAAGTTAGAGGGGCAGTGAGCTGACTTCTGTTCCCTCTTTAAAAATCGAAGAAATCTCTATCCTTGAGTTCAATATTTGCAACCATTTCTTCATCCTCTTTGGGATCTTCAAAGCATTCTTTGAGTACTCAGAGTATCTCTTTCTCATCTACCTGCTTTTCTCCTAGTTGTTTCACATATTCATCAACAGGTCCTTTCTTAGTTTTGATGGTTTGAACCCTGGCTGGGTTCCTGGGGGAACGAGGTGGAGAGTTCCCTTTCTTTGGATGATTTCAACCTTGTAGCAGATGAAGCATCTATTTTCCCTAATGTGGTAAGCTCTTTTAGTAGAAGAGAGCATTCATTGCCCTAAGGCAGTAGTTTGAAGGGCATCTATGTATGTTCATGGCATTTGAATCTTGGTTATTCATTCTTCCGTAATCTGTCCTTTCTTTCCAGATATCTCTTATCTGATTCTGTTGCCAGGCAAAGGCAGCAGCTTTCTCTGACCATTCCTTCCATGATTCCAGTTTCTTTTCCATTCTGAGGATCCATTCTGTGAGATCTGAATCTAGTTCTTCCATGTAACATTCAATTAGGGCATTTTGATCTGAGATTCCTGATTTAGATACAAGGAGTCAGAAGTCAGTGTTGAATTTGTTGAGGAAGTCAAGTTCTTTTCCTTTTATCATGATCTGATGTAGTTTATGTCAAGAATCAGCAGCAGTGTGCTTATTCAAGAAGATTTCCACGAATTCCTTTTTGAGTTCATTCTAGGTATGTAGCTTTGTTCAGGGCAACAATTCTGGAGTAAAAGTCTTCATATGCAGCTTCAGTGAACTGGTTCCCTCACCCTTTTGACATTCTGTTAAGGGTGGTATAGATCTTCTTCAGATCATCATACTTGTCCTTATTTATGAGGAAGTATGCATCCATGGCTCAGATCCAGAATTTGGCATTAGGGGCTTCTCCAGAAAACTCTTCTGAAAGTCCTGCTTTGAGTTCAGCCATTTCTGAGTGATCCAGGTTGGGCAGGGGATTGCTTGGGGAAGTGGGGATATTGTGGGTTGAGGAGAGTGGATTTCTTTGAGACAAATGAGATCTTGGTGGAGAAGGAGGGGTTCCACTTTGAGCAAAGTGGAATTGGTTTCTCCTGATACTCTCAGAGGCCAATTCTAGTCATAATTGTTCTCTTCTCTCTGTTTCATCCTCAGAGTCCTTATAGTGAGGTTCTTCCCTGTATCTGTACAAAATGATGGGCAGCTGGGTGGGGTGCCTTACTATGTGGTAGCAGAGGTATGAGGAGAGCTAGATCTTTTGTTATGCATGTGCAACATCCAGTCTCAGTGTGCCCTCAAAGGCAACACAATGTCCTATAGAGGTCCTGGGGGTTCTCTGCTGAGACTTGAAACTCAGGCAGGATAAGACTAAACACTACATATAATTGTGCAGATCTAGCTATTGAACATACATGAAGGCTGATACATATTTATACAGCTTGAAACCATCTTGGAACAGGAAGGGAAATGGAATGGAGCACATGGTACATTACAATGGCCTTATGGAGCAATGGATAGAAATGGGATAACACTACCATTGAAAGAAAAATGGAAGGAGGAGTGGAGGTCTGTGATCAAAGTGATTCTGGAAGCTCATGGCTAACACTCAAAAGAGGAATAAGAGAAGCACAGGGTGAGTCAAGAATAGAAATCTCCATGTGATCATGTGGAGCATAGTCTTCAGGGAATAGAGTCCAATAATGTTCTAGGGGGAGTCTGTCTTCAGGCTTTCATTCTGGTAGAGGAGTGGTAAAGTGTTCCAACATTTTTGAGATTCTGGAACCTTTAGAACCACCAGAATTGCATTTACTTGTAACAGTCTGATCAAACCATCAACTTTCTGCTGCACTTCTGATAATGGTTTATATTCCTTGAGCTAGTATATATCAGGTTTAAGTACATTTATAACATATATCTACTTATATGTATTAGCTTGCTGAGTATGACAATAAATATCACACTGGTAAATACTATTATAATTAACAAGGTGATCAATTCTGACAGTTATACAAAAACTATGTCTATTATAAATAAGTGCAATTCTGGTGATTCCAAAAGTTCTAGAATCAGTTCTCATGGTTCCAATGTTTCTGAAGCACCTTCTCATGATTCCAAAGGTTTCAAAATTCTGGAACTTTTGGAACACTCTACAACTCTTCAACCAGAATGGAAATCTAAAGATGGACTTTCCTTAGAATGTCATTGAATTCTATTCTTCGAGGACTATGCTCCATATGGTCATATGGAGATTTCTATTCTTGACTCACTCTGTTCTTCTTTCCTTCCACTTTTATAATTTATGCCATGTGCCCCCAGAATCATTTTCATCATGGACCTCTGCTCCTCCTTCCATCCTTCTTTCAATGGTAGTGTCATTCCATTTTCATCCATTGATCCACAAGGCCATTGTAGTACACCATGTGCTCCATTCCATCCCCCTTCCATTCCAAGAAGGTTTCTAGCTGTATGAATACTTGGTAGTTGTCTTGCATGTTTTGCAGCTAGATCTGCACAATTATATGCAGTGTTTAGTCTCATCCTGCCTGAGTCTTGAGTCTCAACAGAGAACCTCCAGGATTTCTATAGAACATTGTGTTATCTTTGAGGACACACTAGGACTAGATGTTGCACAAGTGTAACAAAAGATTTAGCTATCCCCATACCTCTGCTACCATGTAGTAAGGTACCTCATCCAACTGCCCATCATTTCATATGGATACAGGAAAGAACCTTACTATGAGGACTCTGAGAATGAAACAGATAAAAGAAAACAATTACAACTAGAATTGGCCTCTGAGATTATCAGGAGGAACCAACCCCACTTCACTCAAAGTGGAATCCCTTCATCTCCATCAAGATCTCATTTGTCTTGAAGAAATCCACTCTTCTCAACCCACAACACCCCCATTTCCCCAAGCAATTCCTTGCCCAACTCAGATCACTCAGAAATGGCTGAACTCAAAGCAGGACTCCTGGAAGAGTTTTCCAGAGAAGCCTCTGATGCCAAATTCTGAATCAGAGCCATGGATGCATACTTCCTCATAAACAAAGACAAGTATGACAACTTGAAGAAGATCTACACCACCCTCAATAGGATGTTGAAAGGGCAAGGAAAACAGTTCACTGAAGCTGCATATAAGAACTTTGACTCTGGAACTGTTGCTCCAGACAAAGCCACCTGGGGTGAATTCAAG
>JBBPMF010000405.1:0-26546 GCA_038090175.1 Austroboletus eburneus | reverse complement strand
TAATAGTAGTGATAAAAATTAGTACAAAGATAAAGACATCAAGAATAAAGAGTATGCTGATGGCATGTACTAATACAATTGACTTTTATGATTGATCTTTTCATACTTTACTGGTAACTACCATGCTACAGCAATTGTGTTCAATAGATATACAATTTACTCAATTTTTATGTAACACTTATTTCACCTCAGACTCTCTGGCCATGAAAACTGTGAAATATTTACTATATTCCATGAATAATATCACTGTCATATAATACTTAAATAGAGCAATTCTGAAACTTATTGCCAACTAGCATATATATTAAGATCAATGATATGAGAATGTGTGATGAGCAGAAATTCATGAGATGATATCATATAATCTCATTTGTTGATATCCTGCCAGTTTGCAATCTTCAGATATTGCAATATATGGCCTTACATCCCTACATGAAGAAACATATGTATGATATTTATAGGTCATGGCTATCTATTTTGTGATGTAATGTCAGCTATGACATTTAACATGAATAAAAGACTGAACCAATAACAGAAGAACATCTGGTGGACTTGCGAGAGAATGCTGAGACGGATGCATCAGAAGTATGTCATCTTTGAGAACCGTGATGCTGGCAAGAAAGAGTAAAAGGGAGTTTAAAGGGACGGATTGTATTGCACGATTGCCTGCAATGATTGTAGAGAAGGCTCCGAGCTCCATGTTTGTGTCGAGCCCACGAACGCCGAGTGGATGCTGAAGGCGTAGGGGAGATATTATGTGAAAGGTCGGGTCACCGATCGTCACGGTCACGCGGCGGGGGCGGTCTGCGCGCGTCACCCGACGAGTTCTGTAAATGGGACGCAGCTGCCGAAGGTGGTTCGAGCTCCGCCTGAATGTTGTGGCAATGCTGGCGGACATTCGGCCATGGGCAGACGTTCGGACGTTCGGAAAATTCGATTTCCAGACTTTTTGAAGTTCTGACGTATGAACATTGCATTTGTTGTGATGTCAAGTGAAGTGTCCCAGATCTCAGATACACGGAGCCACACAAAGCAGGGTCGATTTAAACTCATCTCACTCAACGACTCTAATGTATTTCCACGCTTGTGTACTTGGTCTTGGCAAATCCAACTCTGTTGTTCTCCGTGTCGAACACCGAGTAGAAGCGCTGCAACCAACAAAACCCATCTGGCATGCAATGTCCCCACGTCAGCAGACACAAACCAGAACGTGCAAATGACCTACTGATAAAGTCAAGACCAGACCCGATCGGAGTCCCGGAATCAGATGCAATGAGATAAATCCCATTCTGATCACCTCCGAGAACAGAGTTAAGCTTACGGGGCCAAATTTGGGCGTTGGGGGTTAACTCATAAGTAACCTGTCAGGCCAATTTCAGCTTTTGTTTCCATAAAGTAGTGGAAGGAGGCGTACACCGCCGATATGGAAGTGTATGTTCTCGAGTTTATTGTATTGTTCATTTGTGATTCTAAGTAGACCAGTGTTCCTGTTCCCTACACGTTGAGCTGATTGTCGCTGTGACAGAATAAAGGTATCTCACTGGTCCATAATCCCTCCAGTCTTCTTCTGATAAGCCTGGAAGGCCTCTGAGGCGAGGAGCAAAAGCGTGGTGCCTGTGTCAACAATCCCGGCAGTCGATTCCAAGAGGGTGGTGTTTCCGTACGTTACTGATTGATTGATTCCCCAGTACTGCGACAGCATGCATGATGAGATTGGCAATTGTATCCAATTAATTTCGCTCACCAGAGACGCAGGAGATTCTGTTGTGAGTGGCACGTAATTGATCTCACCGACGCATCTAGTATTCATGATGAATCGTGGTGAGGGAAAGCACGAGATGACTTACTTGCTACGATCGACTGCGCCGAAGGTCAGTTCGCCGTTCGCGACATTTTCAGTCGACGAAGGCTCATAGGAGATACCTACCAGGTTCGACGAGATCTCTCCTTGCCTATAGAGGTTGTCTGTTACTGTTGGCACCGTGGAGCCGTTTGAAACAGTGCCTTGGGTAAGGTCAGTCGGACCGATCCTGTGATACATTCGTCACTCAATCTGAGTACAATTTCCATGACCGAGATACGCACCCAAGAATGCCGTCCACGCCATTGAAACCTTGGGCACTTGAAGCAACGCCAATGGACTGATTCCGAATTACGAGATCCGAACTCAAGGCCACTCTATCAGTGTCTGCACTACAGTCAGTCTCTGCGAGGCAAATGAAAAGATAAGAAAACCCTAACATTCCTCTCCGAACATGTTACCGGATCCATAGCTGACACTCTGTAATCGACGTTATCGACCTGATAGCGACGCGATTTCACGAGCGAACTTACGATCGAATAGCCTGTATCTTTGCTGGTGATTGTGCGTTTGTAAGGTTTATCGGCACCAAGCCAAGTGTTTGAGCTCCCTATGGTCAACTTTAAGATTATTTAGTCGGAACTATTTTGCTCTAGCCCTACCAGTATCAATGAGAAGATCATACTGGGTTGGGGGGCTTCCAACACCAACGGATGCCAAATATGTTACACCTAACGCCAACGATAAGAACGCTTCAGAGTCAGATGATCAGGTCTTAGAAACTCACCCGCATCCGTCACGTCAATGCTACCACACTTTGTGGTGTGAAAGGAACCCTGCCGCTTGGAAGCATTCAGAAGTCGATGATGGGACAGACCGGCCAGGAACTTGTTTGCACGCAAGCGATCATGCTCGACAAGCTTCTTTCCACTGACTGCTGATCGCAGACGGGTCGCGAAGGGAAGAGAGTTTATAATGACTCTGGACATGATTGCGTGCTGGCGGAGCGAGCCAAAAGTAACGGGACAAGAGCGTGATGAGGATGGGGGGTCTCTTGGACGAAGGGGCGACAAGAATGACCTTATTATAGGGCCAGAAGCAAGTAACCCGCTAGGAAATGGTGCCAGTATTCGCCACCGTACAATTTCCGAGTCCGGGGTAGCAGATGACCTAGAAGTACCGTCGGACTAGGATTTGACAGCACTCCAAGTGTGGAAGCCAAAGGTGCCTTGCAAAGGAAGACGCCATTTGCCCCAAGTTAAGAGCTTATTGGGGCCACCGCATAGGGATTGCTCGGTCCAGGAAGGATGACACGAAATCGGTTTGAAGTATGTCGACCGAGTAGAGACGATTCAGTATAAACAGGCGCCACTGCGACTCGGAAATTCGGAAACGAGTATGATGCAGCCGCTGCAGCGTAGTAAATTGGAGCCGACATGTGGGATTTGGAAGTATACATAGCTTCGTTATCGATGCGAAGGAACGTTCCACACGTCAAGGAGACCTCAGTGTAGTGTCAAAGATGTCCCAGTAAGGCAATGAGGCTCAAGTTCGTGACGCTTGCCAAATTCAGCGACCTGGTCGCTCCAGACGGATAATGATATCACGAGCCTCTACTACTAGGCCACGCTGCACAGTTTGAGAGGCACCATGCTACAGTAAGAAGAAGACCACCAACAATTCAAAGCTTCGCAGAATTCCTGCCAACATGCTGTCTCAGCTCTGACGGCAACACCAACGCAATCTGGTCAGCTATAGCAACACAATATTGACGGTCCCTCCATCCTTTAACATCGCCTTCCTGTCCCTGGCCAATTTCGCAAGGTGCTGTCCAAACCTCCACTCTCGCATTATGGCGTTTCTCTGGATTCGTCAGGAACCGAGATTCGCTGTACAAACCGACTGTGCGAGACGAGTGATTGTCGAATGACGGTAGCCTGGACTTAAACTCCACTGTCATGGCGATGGTAGCGCACCAGCTGTGAAGGGCATTCAAGTCAAATGTTGTCTTTAGCTGCGAGGATGCTGACCTCTCCTTTCCCTTGCTACTACCCGGTTCACTATCCGGGAGCAAATCTGGCAAGTTGGTAGAAGCGTCACAAAAGAACGGTATAGATGACGCTGTGAGCTTATCGTCCTTGCGAGCCAGCTCGCACCAAGCACCCCACACGGTTCCCCCACCCCCAACCGATTCGGCTGTTGTCCTTGCTGCGCTTTTTGGATCATTAAGGCCCAAATAGATGGGGTCAACAGACATATGCAAATCCATATATTTTGCCCACGATGGTTTGATTGCATCGTAAGATACTTTGCTCGGGTGCGAATACAGTGGGACACGACGCGCATAAGGAGACGGCGGCGCCAAAAAATGTTGTTGTTGTGCATGCTGTGATGGGGAGAGGTCACCGAAAAGCAGATGGGCGGTTATTCTTGTTGTTCCCTTGTGGTCATCAAGTGCGGCTGACGAAGGTGGAAGCACAACCGACCTGTTGCACGAGTTCAGCAAAAAGGTTGGTAATATTCCTGCCAGATTTGAGCAGCTTCACCCGCACTTGGCCAGGCCCCGTCTTGGTGGCGCGGGGGAAGAATGCGCTGAGGTAAATGGGATCTGCATGAGAGGAACCGGATTGGTGTTGGATACACGATTCGATGATGACACCCAAGGAGAACCCTAAGTCATTTCCAATGATAATTGATCAAGGTAGACATGGCCGAAAATCCGTACCTCCTTGAGGGACACTGAAATAAGTAATTTAAAAGTTCAGTTCGCTCGTGGCGATTCCAAATTTTGACTTACGCCAGTATGGACCAGTTGGGATTAAGCTCACAACGGTAACAGGATACGCCGTCCTCAGATTTGGACTGAAAGGAAACTTGGAGGGCTTGGGCAAGAGTCAGACTCATGGTTACTCCGGACAGTGATCGATCGAAGGGTTCCCACGTGGTACACGCGTTTTTCTCACGGGTTGGTACGCGTTGTTTTGGAGTATTTGTAGCTTGTTCGAATGAAAGAGGGGTTTCCGTTCGACAATTAGACTTGAGCTGGCTCAGAGCAGCCGACCGGTGCGCACTTCTTGTCTTACCTTTATCTTCCCGGCGTTGTACTAGTATCATCATCATGGATTCCCCGTCTCAAGTATCAGACGTCTTCTCTCTCTCCGACCATCTCCTCGCCGAACGGCTCCAATTTGTCAAAGAAGTACGCTAGTTCGTCCATTCCCAGTTCCTTCTGCTCACCCACTTCCCTCCAGATCGGATTCGGAAACTGGGGCAGTGTATGGCTCTGCAAACCAAAGTCATCCTCTGGCAGAGTCAAGCAGATGGAGGTTGCCGTCAAGCTGGTCCACCGCTCCAAAACATCCACCACCGCCGCCAGGGTACGATCACTGTATGTCGATTTTGCTCATCTTCGATTACCTCGACTGAGATGTGCACACATGTTAGATGGAATGAAATGAAGATTGTGAGATCATTCAAGAATGACCCACATCCATCTATCGTCCCCTTCCATTCGTTCATCATTACTCCTTCCTATGCGCTCATCACAATGTCGGTCTTTCCCTTTGTCTTTATTTATTTGGCTCATCCGCTTCGTCAGGTCCTACCTCCCCACCCTTATTCCCGTTGAAGTATCAGAGCTGCGCGCCAAGGAGTGGTTCAAGTCACTCCTCTCCGGAGTTCATTTCCTACACTCTAGGGGTGTCGTACATAATGATATAAAGTACGTCCATATTTCTGGGTTGAATGTAACATTTATCACTTCTCTAGGCCAGCCAACATTCTTCTTTCTCGTGACAACATTCCTGTCCTTGTTGATTTCGGATTCGCTGAGAAGTACGATCTCAGCTCCCCCAAAGCTTTTCACAGCAACTTGACGTATGGTACACCCGAGGTGCGTCATCACTGACATTCTTGGACATCATCAAACATTTCTCCAGTATCTCTCTCCCGAGCGTGCTCGTGGGCTCCCTCACGACACCAGAAAATCTGACATCTGGTCCCTTGGGATAACTTTCTTTGAAATTCTTGCCGGGCGTACCCCTTTCGAATATGAGGAAGGAGAGGTTTTTGAAAAGAAGGAAGACTTGGAGAAATATTGGAATCGCACTGTGCGTATCATTTCTCTACTCTGGAGTCTCACATATAATAGCGTGGTGTTCCAGATGCGAGGGAAATGGGTCGGCAAATATACCCTATCTCAGCGTGTCGAGCATTTTCTGAAACGTATGATCGTCCCAAATGCTGATTTGCGGTGTACAACCGCGGAGATCATGGGAGATGTTTATTGGGACGTGATCCCAGAGACTCCTGCCCAAGGGCACAGTAAGTTGACCTTAATTTTCAGAAAGTCTGCTCTTTGAACTTGATATCTAGGGAAATCGGCATCAGCTGTGGTCCTCTCCAATGCACACATTCGAACCCCTTCCATCTTTGATTCATTCAGGGATTCCCTCAAGGACAAGGAAAAAGAGAAGGAACCATCACTTTCTCGTCTTTTTGAACTATCTCTTCCCTGGTCAGCTACGCCAAAATCTTCGGTGTCGAGATTAGCATCAGGATCGGAGTCTGCGTCCCGACCCGCATCGAGGCTGGAAACTAACTCAAGGCCGGTTTCGAGGGCGGAATCCATGGCAAGGGTTGATCGAGGAGCATCAACCACGTCGCAACCTCGATCACCTTCGGAGGCAATAGTGCTGCGGCGTGCTGCAAATGGTCAAGAATCTCTTACCTCCGTCTCGCTTGTTGAACGAACGAGGACCCACTTACGATCGACTTCCCAACCCAAATTGCGTACACCTGACCTCTCCACCACGGCACGCGTCAGGAAACTGTCTACGGTGCAAGCTTCTCCTATCGTTAAGCCTGAGCGTCAAATAGGCGAAGAGACAGACTATGATGTACCGAAAGATATTACCATCCGCAATAACTGGGAAAGTCCGCGTCCACATCAGATGCAGATGCTGACACCACTCAATTCGAACCCCATGAGACGTCCTCTTGGACCCCGCCAACCTTCTCCACGTACCGTTGTTAGTATTACGAAAAATACCACTGTTCCTTTGGAACCAGCGGGATCCACGGAGAAGAAGCAAATGCATCTCCCTACGCGTTCGCCGAGTCCCAAGACTGACTATACACGTACACGCGCCCCTGCCGATCCACTTAATCCTAGCAACATCTCTCGAACATCCACATCCATTATTCCCATTCAGACACCTATTCGTACAACACCGATTTCCCAACAGTCTTCATCTTTGAAACAACTGTCGGGAAAGCCACCTCGGACCCGTACACGCGCTGGTGTGCTCGCAGATCTCACAGGGCTTGCTCGAAACGTTGATCTTAGTGCACATGGCGTCGGGCGTCCAGTGAAGCATACCCGAGAGAGAAAGGAAGGAAGGGGAGCGAAGACGAAGGGTCGGACAACAACGCAGAAAGGGAACAAAGAGAATGAAGGTGTCCCTTCTACGGCTCATACCCCTTGCAAGGATGCGCGTGTATCGAATGGACATCCCAGAGTCACTCCACTTAGCCCGAAAACACCCATAAACGGGCAGGATGCCTCTTCCATGTCCATCTCATTGGCGGCCAATTTGTCCGGTGCGACAAGGGTTACAAAGGGTAGTGTTAGAGACCGGATGATAGATTGGGAGAGGGAGCGCGAGCGTTTAAGGGAGATGGATAGGTTAGCTGATTCGAGCACTGATGGTCACGGTGACCGTGGTTCCACGATTCGCTCTCGAACAAGTTCCGGCTCGGACTCTTCTGACGACGACGACTCTGCTGTTGAAGCCGAGGTTGTTGCCGAAGTCGCCTCAGCTCAAGCTAAATGCAAGGCTACTGCTGATGTCATGACGCAGCAAGGAGCGGATGTCATTATTGATAATCGAAGGTCCGCCACCATCGAAACGTCGACGATATCCTCATCTTCGTCAAACTTGGAAAGAAGCCAGATCGAGGTTGCCAAGATTGGTGTTCGTGCATCAGCTCAGATACTGACGTCACGAAATGGATCCATTACTGCGCTTGGTGTCAGTCGGGGCGTCACGAAGCGGCCATCTGAAGAGAGTCAAGCGAAGACAGAGTCGGTGACCGATATAGGCTTACCTATTGAAATGCATAGGAACTGCGAGTCAGGATTGGGATTAAGTTCCTTGAAACACAGCGTGAAGGCTTCCATTGGTACGCAACTTTGTTCCCTGTTCGCTTCTACTTGATCACATCGTTGTTCTCAGACAAGGGGATGCGCTTCTATAAGTCATCTACTTTGGCTCAACTCACGGGCCGCTCCACGCCAGTGTGGTGCCCTTCTCCTGAACCCATTGAATTTGAACAAAGACGGTCTCGTGAAGAAGGAAGGTTCAGCTGGGAGAACATTAGGCCCGAACATGAAGTTGCGCTTGACCGTATGAACTTGTGGATCCAAAACGTTGAGAGTAAGTCGTGCCATTTCCGACCAGTAAAAAGATAGGCTTATCTGCCTGTTATGAAACAGAGGTAGTCCAAGAAACTCGCGAGAACTTTGCTTCTGCTTCCACCAGTGTTATCCCTCCTGTTTCACTTCCACTGGCACCCTCCCGCTCTTCTTCCCAACAGTATGCTCCCACGACGCCTGCGACTCAAAATACGACACTCAATACCAGCCGCTCTTCTCGCCTTCCAAAACGTCTCCTTGCGGCTAACGAAATATTTGCGGAAACTACGGATCCGAATGCACCACTCTCACCAGCGCGATCTCATAGGGGAGATCTAAACACATCTTTTTCATTTATTCACGCACCGGAGTCTTCTGTTCCTGTACTCCCTTCCATCAGTGTGCTTATGCAAACTCCGCGCCGACGACGGGCGACGATCTCAGCTAGATCACCCACTCGAACAAGTACTAGCTTGGCTGCAGATAGTGTTTTTGAAGGCAGCCCATCGAAGCGGAGGGAGAAATCCAAGTCTCAAAGTAACCTGGATAGACATATCCAAGATTTAGCAAAGTTGGAGTTGGAACTTAATCGTGGTAAGCAATTCGGTTCAAATTAGCCAAATATGTCCTGATAAATTTATTTATAGCTCCTGTATCCTCCACCTCAACAAGGTTGTCGGCTGTCTTTGACAAGAGTCTCTTCGTTGCACCTCCCGTTTCGCCAAGGTTCAAAGAGGATGCGACTGCATCCTCTGGTACGACTACTAGTCGTTCAAGCCAATTCGATGACCTTCATTCCTCTCCGTACCACGTCGAGCCCTACCCTGCGCGCAAGCTAAACGAACAAGTTGCCCTCGATTCTCCCGATAGACGACGCCTGGAGGGTGTCTACGATCGATTCTTGATGGCTACGTCTGGTGTAAAACGTGTCGGAAAAGGTTACCAATCGGACAACCTCAAACTTTTGCATAGCATCCCGAGCACTGCAGACCATATCAAGGCTGGCCCCCCTCGCGGCCTCGGTGTTTTCGGGTCGGGAAAGCGTGCGTTTCCTCCGCCCGTTTCTAGCGAAGATGCTTGGAGGCGGTCTACGTCCGTTGATGAATTTGGGTTTCTCACTGCTGGACAAGGTTCAAACACAAGTTCTTCCAGACCGTGCAAGGACGAGAATAAATCCACGTTTGTCCGCCGCGCGTTCAAAGCCATGGTCCCTGGAAAGACAGTCTCAAGAAGAATGTCACAGACCATTGTCGTTTGATCGGCGTACCTCTTCCAATTTATTCTCTTCATCCTCTACGTACTCTCATCTTCCTTCTAATCGATTAACCGATTTATGCTTTTTATGTTTTCATCGAGTCTTCGTTTACCTATTCACTTCCGCCTTGCCTGTCTCCATATTACCCATCACTCGCAACCCATTTTCATTTTTGTCTATCCATCCATCATCCCACACATTTATTGCGCTCAAGTGCTATTATCTATTGCTATCGTCCATCACATTATCTCACGTTACTATTTTGTTTTTACCCGTTCCACCAGCTGATGCCTCTCGCCACGAGCTCTCGTTACGCACTTGGTTATGTCGTATTTGACGTCCTCGCAACGCTGTCTCTACGTCCTTTTTTTCCCTGTCAGCTTTCTGCTTGCAGAAGGTGATTTGCGTCCATATCATGCCTCATTACTCGTTAAACCTTAAATAATTCAATACTCATGTCCATGGTACACGATTGGTTGGAAGATCGTGTTGCTTCAGTTTTTTGGGGTCTTTGAATCCCGGAGTCAATAGCCATTCCTAGAACATGTCCTGGATAAGCCTTCCAGAGGAATCTTATTGTGTAAAAAGAACTGATCGATCTGTACTTAAAGTTCTGCTTCGGCACTCGGCATAATCGATTGAGTCATTCAAGTTGTGTTTGGGAACGAAGTTCGCTATCGAGGTCCTTATTTCAAAGGGCTGTATGATGGAAATCTCCTTGCCAAATTTAGATATGGCTGTCAGTATGACACACTTGGCTCTGTTGATTGTGTCATGCAACAGCCGTTGCCGAACCTGAAACTGAGCGAGGAATATGACACGTGATCTATAGACAAAAATGGTCAATCAGTAAGAGGCCGCAGTACTCGTACGCTTTGCGTATTTGTGTTGCCTAAACATTCAAATAGCCCGGCTCGTCCGCAAGACGGTCGTCTTCATTTTTGGGGAAATTGGGGCGCGCCATGACGAAGGTAACATGGGACCAGGCCCACAGGGTTCGTTGGTCGTCTTGTTGCCTATGCTTCATGATCTGGACATTGACATTTTCAGAATCCGGGAGAAGCGTGGTGAGAAAATGAATGTGTTGAGAAGAGAATCTGGGACGTGGTGGGTGTGCCGGCACTATGAAACGTGTTTCGAAACCGCAGCCTAGCACTCATAACCTAACGACAGTGAGCCTAGTAGGTACGGTAAGTACTATACGAACGCTACGAATGGAAAATGAGCGGGCGTAGCGTATGTACTCAACACGATTCCCTCGGCGGGTCGGCGCCCGATGACTCGCTCCTGTCCTACAGCTTACGATAATTCCCTCAGATAGCTATAAAACGAGTTGGAAGGTAGCAATAAAAAAACCCATGCACGTTCGACTAGGATGTCCTTCGATCTACTACTAATATCCACCAGTGCTACTCGCACGGCATCGCAGGCCGTGGAGACTATTCTCAAACATGTTCGCTCCCGCCAGTGGCAGGCGTTCGACGTCGGCGTTGCTTGCACAGCAATCTGGATCCTCCTTCGATATCTTCGCATATCTCAACGAGTTCGCACAACAGAGCTTCGAGGACCACCCAGCGAGAGCTTCCTTTACGGTGTCGGAAGGCGTACTCTCGACCCCAAAGACGTAGGTGCCGTATACGAAGCATGGGCACAGGAGTATGGACCCGTATATGCTGCTCCGTCAGGTTTTGGACAGAAGAGGATCATCTTATGCGATCCCAAGGCACTTGCACATTACTACGCGAACGACACTTGGACATACGCTCAAACTCCGTTCGCCCGAAAAGCAACGGCGCTCTTCGTACGTGATCAACAGTTGTTTTCGTTTTACAGAAAATGATTGATACGATTGCTACGCAAAACAAAGTTTGGAAAAGGTATCATTTGGTCGCAAGGGGAAGATCACAAGAGGTATGTCTTCATTCTCTTACTTATGTGCGGCAAGATCATTGTTGATGACAACATCTCTAGACAACGCAAGTCTTTGACGCCGGCTTTCAGTATTGCTGCAGTTCGGCAGCTGACGTCCATTTTCTATGACTCCGCATACAAGGTCGGTTTGTAACTTGTTGGCGAAAATAGATCTTGTCCTGGGATGTTAACATTTTTGAAAGGCGAAAGGTGCTTGGGACTTGTTGATCGAATCGAATGCTGGAGATAGCACCATCATCGACGTACAGGACTGGTGTGTTTGTTCCGACACTATTTCGTAGCCAATTTCTAACTCGAGGAAGTTCAAGGATGAACCACATATCGTACGTTTCTATTTATCGTTATCTGGCAAAAAAAGAAATCATGATTACTGCGGCAGACTCGACACTATCGGTCTCGCAGGGTTCTCCTATGATTTTGCTACGCTCGAAGGCAAACATGCAGATGTCGCCGAAGTTTTCGACGAATTCAACGCATCACCCAGAGGGGAAATGACTCTTAATTCAGTAGTCATGACTTTGGGTCTCATCTTCCCTTTCCTAGCACGGATTCCTACAGAACGAAACAGGCTCTTTTGGAAGCTCAACACAGCAATGGAGGATATTTCGAAGGTTTTACTTGCACGGACACAGAAAGAATTGGAGATGGGTACCATCGAAGGCAAGGAGGAAAAGTCTATTATTGGTTCACTCAGTATGTGGTCTCATTCTGATAATCTTTTGTGCATCATTAACATGTGGGATGTGGGGGGACAGTCAAAGGAGCAAGTGCCGATTCTGATTACCACTTGACGCCAGAAGAAGTCATTTCTCAGGTACGTTATATGTTGTACTGGGGCTCGAGTTCGGTCACCTACGCCATTTTGTAGATGAAATTGTTAATTCTCGCAGGTTACGAGACAACCTCTAGTATGTATATTTTCCTACATTTGTTTAAAATCCGCCACTCATACGCATCTCCAATCCAGTCAGCTTGAGTGTAAATATCGGCGATACGTTCACCGTGTGGTATCGACTGACTGTTTTTTCAGTGGGCCCTACTTGAGCTTGCTCGAAACAAGGACGTGCAGACGAAGCTGCGCAATGAACTCCTACGACATGGCTCAGACCCAACTTACGACCAACTTTCGAACAGCCTTCCTTATCTTGATGCCGTAGTCCACGAGATTTTCCGCGTCCACTCGCCTGTGACCGAGCTTACCCGCATCGTGTGTCCTGTTGTCACTCTCTACCGTCCATTTCTAATTATTTGTTCTGCATGCTACTTTTAACTGAAGGCTACTAAAGACGATATTATCCCGCTCTCGCAGCCCATCCACACGAAATCGGGGGAGCTTGTGGATACCCTGATGATCGCTAAAGGTACATTGATTGGCATTTCGGTCGAGGGGATAAATCGCTCGGCTGCTTTCTGGGGTGAAGATGCCAAAATATTCTGCCCTAGTCGGTGGCTCGAAGAGGGTGAAAACGGGGGAATACCCCTTAGGGCAAAAGAAATCCAGGGACATCGTCACCTGCTCACATTTTCAGAAGGGCCGAGGATGTGTTTGGGAAAGCACTTTGCGGTGGCCGAGTTCAAGGTGCGAATACTATTTTTCCCGAGCACACGTGTTGGTGATGGTCATGGTGGCTTATATCTTCTTCTTCCCTTATCCGTAGACGGTGTTGACGGTGCTCGTCAAGAGCTTTGTCTTTGAGCTTCGTGACGGTGTCAACACCAAGATTGAAATAGGCCGAGGTGTGCTTCCACGACCGACAATTGCAGGCGAGGTGGGATGCAAGCTTCCCTTGCGCGTGCGGCCGTACGCTGGCTGAGGAAGAAACGACTTCGGTGTATGTG
Organism: Austroboletus eburneus; assembly: GCA_038090175.1. Classification (NCBI taxonomy): domain Eukaryota; kingdom Fungi; phylum Basidiomycota; class Agaricomycetes; order Boletales; family Boletaceae; genus Austroboletus; species Austroboletus eburneus. The sequence goes on along the minus strand of JBBPMF010000405.1, from coordinate 13,304 downwards.
GTGCTGGGCAGAAGACTAATCGATAACGTTAGTCCTTATACGGCCGCCGGTCGAAAGTGTCACTTTAGATAAATATCTATAATTCGGAACATCGTACACAGCCTTTCGGAAAGAATTTTGATCCGGATCTCAAATAGAACAGAAAAAGGTGAACGCCAATCGTCAAAATCATCGGAACTCAGCCAGGAACTTGAAGAAGAGCATAAATATAGCTAATTCGACTAACATCGTTTGGAATGTTTGAAAACAGTGAAACATTAATAGTATCACTTTCGGTCTGTCGATGTGATGTGACTTACTGCCCATTTCCAGAAGACCATTCATCATCTTATAACGTTAGTGGCGTGACGGGGCCCGATGCTCATGCCGCCGTCGGCGACCTAAACTACCAAGTATGTATCTTTTTTTCTTGCTCTATGCTGCAATGCAAACGCCACATTCACTAACAATAGTGCGGATGAATCATTCCCCTGTTGCATCGCATCAAAATTATGGATACGACTGACTAACCTCCCTTCAAGCGCGGCATAACGTAGTTTTGTACATCTCATATCAGACAAAGAACCCTCCGCATTGGTATAGAACCTTACAAATATCGGTTCGTTTATCTTTTTGCCGGATCCTCTTGCGGTGTATAAATTGTGCTGGCATGTACATTGAGGGTACAGTTCGCCATCTCTCAGTTTCTCAGTCTACCACGCAGCAGCGCTTTCGACCTATTCTAACTCATGACTTTTACACAGCAAACACCTGCGCTTTTCAAGCCTGTCAGGGTCGGCCGTATGGACCTTCAACACCGTGTCGTGCTCGCCCCTCTGACGCGTTATCGAGCATTCGCCTCGCACGTTCCCGGACCTCACCATGCATCCTACTATGCGCAGCGAGGTTCGACCGCAGGGACGCTGCTCATCACGGAAGCAACAGTCATTTCTCATAACGCGGGTGGATTCGCCCACGTTCCAGGCATATATACTGATGCACAGATCCAAGGCTGGAAAAAGGTACGGCGCCTGAGGACTCCTGTGTCATTATGCCTGATTCGTTTGTTGTCTATTAGGTAACAGAGGCCGTCCATGCCAAAGGATCATACATTTATCTCCAAATTTGGGCACTCGGTCGGGCCGCCCATCTCGAGGTGCTTGAATCGCAGGACCCTCCATCACCTTATGTGTCTGCATCGGATGTCCAGTTGACTGACAGGCCAGTTCCGCCGCGTCCGTTGACTGAGACCGAGATCAAGGAGTACATATCTGCATTCGCAAAAGCAGCGAGTGATGCAGTATACAAGGCTGGTTTTGATGGGGTGGAGATTCACGGAGCAAACGGTTATCTGGTGGATCAATTCCTTCAGACGGTGACCAACAAGCGGACAGACGACTGGGGCGGAGACGAAGAAGGACGTACCCGATTCTACAGAGAAGTCATTGATGCTATTTCGGATGCAGTGGGCGAAGATCGCCTCGGTGTTCGTATCAGTCCGTGGAACACTTACCAGGGTGAGTTGCCTGTTTTTTTCTTTTCTTTTTTTTTTTTTTTTTTTTTTTTTTTCGTGTACCATCACAGCGCACTCACGTTCACGTCACATAGACATGCGGATGCCAGACCCGCGACCGACGTTTGCCTACCTTGCTAGAGCACTACGTGATAAGCATCCCAATCTGGCATATCTCCATGTAACTGAGCCCCGCGTTGCAAACGGTCTGGAAGACGAAGACACGAAAGAAGACGACAACAACGACTTCTTACGCGAGATATGGCAAGGCGGTGAAGGCGGTGAAGATCGGGTGTTCATATCCTCTGGTGGATACAACCGAGAGACGGCCATGCGCACCACAGAGGAAAAAGGCGGGCTGATTGCATTTGGACGGTTGTATATGCCGAACGTGAGTGTTTCTTCGTTACTTTTTGAAGTTTGGGTTTGACTTGGAGACTAGCCTGATCTCCCTGTGCGGCTGTTGAAAAATTTACCGCTTACACCAGGTGATCGTTCGACGTACTATTTGGCAGGAAACATGACGACATATGGATACAATGATTGGCCTTTTGCAGATGGAAGTATAAAAGAGCTGGATTGAAATCTTTGAAGTGATCAAGTTATTTTTCCTTTTTGTATGCGAGCCGTGACGACGTATATAGTATATTACTATTGTAGACAGTTCGCATCGCCTCGGAGCCATACGGAGCAGCGCAAATAATAACCCACTCAGATAAGCATCCCAAGGACTGATGTGAAGGCCGAACTTGCAGTCTTCACCCACAGCATCTACAACGGCGCCCACGACCTCTCTGGTGAATTTAGTACGTCCTTCTTCATCCCCATGGCGCCCTATCTATCCGTGCGCTTGTTGGACACCGTTTGAAGGAATTGATCCGGGAGGTAGCGGTTTACCCAATGGATCTCAACCAGCACCGTGGACGGCATTGCTTGCCGCTTTCGCACAGTGAGAGTCAGGGCATGCGGCGACGCTGTGGCACGTCCAGCACTGCGATGACGTGATGACAAGTATAACAAGACACTGTGCATGTTCGTGCAATCGCTAACGTTGTTCTTGATTTAGAATGTGTACATGGACCATCTCCGACACGCCGAACTCCAAATATGAACCAGGCTCACTTACACGTCTACAGCAAGATGATCTTCCTCGCCATATGGAACGTGGGGGACTCTCAATGAATTATTCTCATCAACTCGGGCCTTGTCCGTCTTGGTACGGACCGTATCTGGGGTTCGATTAATTGTTCTCACCATGGGGAATCTTTAGTACATAACACCCTAGCGCTTCCTCTCTAAACCACGACCTGGCTTTTTTTCGCTACTCGTTGACACCGGTCAGCCATGCGTCTATTTCTCCTTGCTTTCCCCTTTGTGGCTGCCCTAGTCAGAGCAGGTCACCATAATGGCGTCCCCCACAGAGTCAAGGAGAGCATCCATGGTCCTCCTCATGGCTGGCTTCAACAAGGCACTCCACCCTCCGACCATCTCATAGAACTCAAGATTGCGCTTCCTCAGCCCCATTTTCCCATCCTCGAGAAGCACCTTTGGGAAGTCAGTGATCCCAAGCATGAGCGTTACGGTGCCCACTTGTCCAAGGAAGAGACAGAGGAATTGATGGCACCTCATCCCGAAACACTCGATGCAGTCAGCGAGTGGCTCTCTTCGTATGGTATCGAGGAAGAACACCTGCATCGTTCATCGGCTCAAGATTGGGTGACTGTTCGCGTCCAGGTAGCCCTTGCGGAGAAAATGCTAAGTACGGTGAGAATTTCTGGGCCTCTACTGAGTCTGCTCTAATTATGTATGTCCTAACGCCGCAATTTAGAAATATTACGTGTATACTCACCTGGAGAGCGGTGACAGCATTGTCAGAACGACCAGCTACAGTCTTCCGGAAACTGTCCACGAACATGTCGAATTGATCCAGCCAACCACAATGTTCGCTCGCCTGAAGCCGTTCAAGAGCACTCTGCATTGGCAAAACTCCGCCTCGTCTGTCTCTCAAAGTCCTTCCTCTGGCTCGCTTACAGGGCCAGGTGGGAACCCTGTCGATGCTAGTTGTAACGGCACTGTATGACAGCACGATTCGACGTCTGCAGTTCCTCTAACGATTTAGTTCGATAGATTACTATTACCTGTCTCAGACAGCTTTACAATGCCGTCGGATATAATACCTCCGCCACCAACGGAAACAAGGTTGCTGTCACCGCTTACCTCGAGGAGTATGCCAACAACGAAGACCTGCAGCAATTCTTCCAGTTGGAGAACCCTGCTGCGTATGGTTCCAACTATACCTTCGTATCTATAAACGGTATGAATGTTAGTCAACGTCTGGTGGATGCGCCGACAATATGATATGCAGGTGGTTTGAACAACCAAACTTACGCCGCCGCTGGAGTCGAGGCAAACCTCGATACCCAGTTTGCTTTTGGATTGACGTACCCTACTCCCGCAACTTTCTTCTCCACTGGTGGTTCTCCGCCTTTCATTCCTGATGCAATGACCCCGACAGATACTAATGAGCCATACACTATGGTTCGTTCTATCCTTCGTCTACTATCGTAAATCAACCGGGTTCTGTTATCAGTGGTTAGATTACGTGTTGTCCCAAGACAGCCTTCCTCAGACGATTTCCACCAGCTATGGCGACGACGAGCAGACAGGTATGCTACTTCTTTTTTTCTCTCCCCCACATGCGTTGACTACAGACAGTCCCATATTCGTTCGCCACCCGTGTCTGTGCTGGGTTTGCTGCCCTCGGCACTCGTGGTGTCTCTCTCACGTTTTCATCTGGTGACGGTGGTGTCGGAGATGGTGACCCAAACCCAGCGACTCAACAATGTTTCTCGAATGATGGCACTAACAAGACCATGTTCATACCAGAGTTCCCTGCATCTTGTCCATAGTGAGTTTCCAACTGGTCTAACATTATCGTCCCACCGAGCTTGAATATAGTGTGACGTCCGTCGGAGGTACCAATTACATCCCTGAAACTGCCGTCTTCTTCTCCGGTGGAGGTTTCAGCAATTACGTGGGTTCCTCTACAACTATCCTGCTATTTTATTGATGAATTTCGGATCAGTTCGCTCGACCTTCTTATCAGGATACCGCAGTTAGCACGTATTTGGCGAAACTCGCTCCTGGAACCTATGCGGGGCTGTACAATGCGTAAGCATCTCTACCAATTGCATGTAAGATCAAGGCTAACGAATGATGCTCCAGTTCCGGCCGTGTACGCATTGTTCACTCCAGATTGTGTACCTATCCCCTCATCCCTCCTTTTTTTCATACAGGGGATACCTGACGTTGCTGCGCAAGCCTGGAACTTCCTCGTCGTCTACCAGGGTGAAAGTACCTACGTCGCCGGCACGTCCTGTTCCTCGCCCACCTTTACCTCCTTTATTTCCATGCTCAACAATGCGCGAACCGACGCCGGCAAGCCTTCCTTGGGCTTCTTGAACCCGTGGTTGTACCAAGTCGGATACACGGCCTTGAACGATATTACGATTGGAAACAATCCTGGGTGTGGTACCGAGGGATTCAATGCCACCGTGGGTTGGGACCCTGGTATGTTGCATCCGTTTGTTACACATGATCGGCAGACTGACAGTTATATATGAAGTGACTGGCTATGGTACGCCCAACTTTGAAAAACTGCTGCCACTAGCATTGGCTGTTTGACCACTCCATCTCCTCTGGGACTATGGATAGGTTTCGCGCAAACTCCGTACAAACAAGAATATGTATCACCTAGACGTATTTACATATGTATGCGTGCGACTGCGTGTCGCATCTCCTCAAACGAACCACGTCCACGGAATCATGTCTTCAAAAATCCGGGCCGCATGTGTATGGAATGAGAGACTCACATCCTAGGCAGTGTTTCTCAGACTCCGGGCTGGCCTTCCAAGGTATTCCCAGCAGCGTGCTGAGACCCGATCTTGCTACACTTGCGCCCGGGCTCCCTACGCGTCTTGGCCCCGCCGTGTACAAATGTCTCGCGATACGGGACTCGTCGTCCCACTTTTTTTTAAAAATGTAAATTGCTTATGCTTGTAAACTCTGGGCGATGTTTCAGGCATATCGGAAGCACGAATCCTGAAGCACGCAGACTACAGTGGTGATAATTTCCATGCCGACAACCCGGCGAGGAACGTGATCGTGTAACACGTTGCGAGGAATGAGTTCCCCGGGTCGTGGTACTGGAAAAGCATAGACCCTTGTCCTCGGATGGCGTGGGACGTGTTGGGAAAACCTGGACGTGCAAAGCGGTGGCGTGCGTAATGAAGCGCTGCGGGAGGGGATGTACAGGCGTGTACGACCGGGTGAGCCCATGTGTTGAGGGGATCCAGGTGTGACAATTCCTTGTCTCTTGCTGGTATTTCGATCACTGTGTAGGAGTATAAGAGGAAGTCGGCACAAATCTAAATCTAAGGTTATTTACCCAACAGATCACACCCGGTCGGTGATTGTGGAGCACGGATGAGAATAAGAGGCGAGGACCATGACGACGTACGGCGACCGTCGTACACTGCATCTGCTACTGAAAGTGTGCGGCAGACGACGTACGCCGCATCGCCAACCAAGTCCAGTGAGGGTGGCAAGTCTAATTCGAACTCCGTGTGAATATCAATCACCATACGCCATCGACCTTTGACCCGGATTTAACGGGCGTGCCATCGGCCCATCTCGTTGTCGTCGTCGAGGTATGGACGAAGCTAACGCTAATGAGTTATGGTCTTGTCCTGGGGCCATAATGTGCTATTTTGCACTTGTCATACACCAATCTTGCTCTCACTTTTTAAAGATTGCATGGCCTGTATCGGGGAATCGTGTCAAGTTGCTCGGACTCTGGGTTGCCAAACGTTTGAACCGTTGACCGTCCGCGTCAACCTCCTGACGTCGTCTCATTCAGCGGTACGTCCGAGCAGAAGAAAAAACTCATCAGCCTCTCTTTGGTATCGTGCCGCGCAAGGTATCTGCCAACCAAGTGTACAAGCCCATGGTAAGATTACCACCCCAAAGTTCAATTTCGATCTCGATTCTCTTGCATTCTCAGGAGCACAATGAGTCCTTTTACGAAAGCTCTACATACTCAACAGTACAAACAGATTCTAAAGGAGCGGAAGAAGCTTCCTGTCTGCGCGCAGATGGTCTATATCTTCAACTTGGCACGTCAATTTCGACTACTTGTACTCGTGTCAAGCATGCTAACGTTCAACGAGAACCAGACCATCGTCGTGATCTGCAGCCCTAGTAGGAATGAGCCGTTTTCTCTTCGTCGTTAACATTTTCATTCGTCCCCGCAATTTTGATCAAGTTCCCGCCGCGTTTTTTGTAAGTTTCAGGTAAGTTACTCATACAGACATAAAACGAGCGAAAACGAAATGAAGAAGCGGTAAGGCAGCAAGTACCAGCGCTTCAGCGGAATATCTAGATTACAGGCACATCTCCCTAAGTAATTAGATGATTCTCGATCCTATGGGCCACTGACATGCTATGTTGATGTTGAATAGCAGGACTTTCATGTAGCACTGGCGGCACGGGAGGTAAGTTTAGATGTTGGTGTTGGTGTGATCGTTGCTGGATTGGAGTGGAATCTGTATTCTAATCTGCAAAGTTAGTGTTGGCTTGAAATAGGGACTGTCAGATACACATACCTGAATGACTGATGAGAGAAAGACATTCTGCAATGCCTCACCTGACTGTAGAGGTGCAAGTGCACTCACAAGTCATAGTTGAGTATATGGGGGAAGCTCTGTTCCTGCTGTATTGGGGCCATTACTATAATTGTTGTCAGGAAAGATCGATGGGTGTGACTGCTGGATTGCCATCTCTTAAGTCCATTGTGGTGGATGTGCCACAAGGTTGTTGTAGATTGCATTATCGCCTGCGAAAAGAGGAGCAGATGGCAACAATATAGATGAGTCAGTGCCACTCCAGGGTTGAGGCACATTGGTGAGATTTCCAGAGTGGATCTGAGAAGCAGAAGAATATGGCCCATAGTGTTGTTGAAGCTCTGAGTCAAAAGGGTAATCCTCGCTCCATAGTTGAGGCATATTGGTAGGACGTTGATAATGAAGCTGAGAAACCGAAGAATGTGGGCAGTATTGTTGAGGCTCTGAGCCAGGGGGGTAATTAGAATAGTCCAACTGGTCGCTGAACTTGGTGGGCTGATTATAGTGGTGTTCTGCAACTATCTGATCCAACCATGAACCCGTCAGTGATGAAAAACTGCTCATCGTTGGTGATGCTGAGGGCTCTGGCTATTTTGCAGTAAATCCAAGCTTGATATTGGTGAGAAGTCTGGTTGGATTGAGATGTGATTCTCTTGGAGTTTCCAGAAACCTCTGAAGTATGATAGTATATGTAGAATCAAGAAGTGAATAATCAAAAAAAGTTTACAACATACCACAGGGTTGGCACGCTTAGACTGTTGTCATGTCTTTTTTGTTTGATTCTAAGGTTTTTTTGAGCTATCATGTGCAACATTTAATGTTATGCTCATTTGTAGATGATCATGCAATATGCATGAGATCACAACAGACGTGCATCATAGTTTCATGTCGACATGACAAATGATTTCATTGCACTCTTCCAATCATGCTCAAGACTCCTCTCAAGACACAGCTCCATGTACCAATGTAGTGTACAAAAAGTTCACTGTAATTAATGCTACCATGCATCCTGTTATGCTTGTGCAACGTCTAGTCCCAGTGTGTCCTCAAAGGTGACACAATGTCCTATAGAATTCCGAAGATGGTTCTCTGCTGAGACTCCAGACTCAGGCAGGAATGAGACTAAACACTGTGTATAATTGCACAGATCTAGCTAGGGAAATGTACATGATAACTGACAGCTACTTATACAGTTTGGAACCATCTCGGAATGGAAGAGGGAATGGACAGAACACATGGTAAGCTACAACGGCCTTGTGGAGTCAGTGACAGAAATAGGAGGACACAATTGCCGGAGGGAGGGGCGAAAGGAGGAGTGGAGGTCCGTGACAAAAACAGTTCTAAAAGCACATGGCAAGAGTTACAAAAGAGGAATAAGAGACGAACAAGGTGAGTCGAGAATGGGGATCTCCATATGACCATATGGAGCATAGTCTTCGGGAAATAAAGTCCAGTAGCATTCCAGAGGTAGTCCATCTTCTGGATTCCATTCCAGTAGAGTGTTGAAGAGTTCCGATGGTTTTGTGCTTTCGGAACCTTCAGAACCGTGGGAAGGTACTTCGGAAGCATCGGAATCGCGGGAATCAGTTCCGGAACCTTCGGAACTGTGAGTACTTGTAACACATCCGAAGGAAATGCATGCTTGTATACTATATGATCTGGATGTCAAAGATCAGATGGTTTACATTAGCCTACTGTGACAGGAGTGTGAAAGCAACATTCAATGTTCAACACTGGTGATCAGACAAGAGACAGACAAGTCACAGTGGATGGATTGCAGTAGCAGAGATGAGAGGACTGAGAGGAGATGATATAGAAAAAGAAAAAAAAGAGAATGGACCATCTATCAGTATCGAGGCCATATATCGTAGCATGCCTGTTTTGCATAAATACTGAGCAACTACCATATCAAAGAGGAAAAGGAATGTGAAGAGGTGAAGAGGTGAAGAGGAAGTTCGATGGGTTTACATCTACACAGCTGAGCACGAATGACTGCCTCAGATCTACATTATATGAAATGCTGCCAACAAAAACACTCCAACTGTCAGGCATATTTGCCTCAGTGCCAAATGGCTGTGAGCATAAGCCTTAAGGTGCTCAGGTAATGGTATGCTTATGCCAAACTCCAATAGACGTGGTTGCATCAGGTGCTGCACCAAAATGACAGCCTCTTGAGCATGAAGGGGAAAGAAAAAAAAAACTCTGCTTCACGCATTTGCTCAAGGCACAGTGCCAAAAAGAGTGAAAGGGAAGACAACGAGCATGATCATCATGATTCGAAACAGGTCGAGAATATGAAGGATTGCATACATGTTGTACACATGTCAAAATACATGAGCAACATTCCACGACATGATCCAGAGGAGGGCTGACAATGCTGAGAGGGGGGTTGATTACAGCGGCAATGAGTATGTGTTGTAGGAGTGCAAGGTGCAGTATCAGTACACACAGGATAAGCAATGAGTGGTGTAGTGAAAGAAAAGACGACATGTGGTGACGCTGCAAAATGATGAGCGACATGAGTGGAGGAAAGAGGAGAGATGTACAGCATACACTGGCATAGTAACAGCGAGCAAGGAGACGTGCACCTGACAGGTTTCTTGATTACTGCAAAAGAGAATCTAAGAATACACGGAACTGCTGTAGCACTGCGATCAATTGCAAATAAGTGTGATGGAAAAGTTGGCACCTTTGAAGCACCAAATAGACCGACAGAAGTACTTGTGGGCAGCACTGCGCTGAAAAAGAAAGCAACTATGTTGGTCACTGCGAAAGAGAACATGGAAACATGCAAGACTGCTGTAGTGCTGCGATTACATGCATATCACATATATGTGTTAAGACTGGGTCGGACTTGGCGAATGAACTCCATAGGAGCTCCGTGAATCTTGATGAAAAGGGAATAGAGTAGGACTTTGGCTTCAGCGACTCGGAGTGGAGCGCTGCGCCCTTGTCGGATCGTTGGTGGTCCCGGATTTCAGAGGAGCAGGAAAATGACAAGAAGCAAGGGAAGACAGGGGAGTTAGATTTGTCTGGGTTGTCTAAGTCGTCTAGGTCGATAACTAGCTAAAGTACAGGTGACATGACAGGACTATATATATGGAGGTCGGAGGCGGTGTACAAAGGCAATGACGGGAAACATAAGTAAGCGGAGCCGGGGAAATGGAGACGGAAAGGAAACATAAGCGGAGCTGTGTGAACACAGGATCGGAGAAATCTAAGAGGCGAGACTAGTACATAAGGAGAACAAAGAGTAACGTAACTAAAATGTACAAGGAGCGGAGAAGCGGAGGAACATAGAAGCGGAGGAGCGGAGGAGTGTAGGAGCGGAGGAGTGGAGGAACAGAGGAGTGGAGGAGGGCTAGGATTAGGGATATGACAGTTTCGGAGACACGTCTTTTGAGCTTCAAGCATTCCAGAGTCTGCATTGAGATTGTTGATGGCCTTAGTGAGGTCCTGACCAGAGTTGATCTTGAACAGATTGATGAGATCACTGTTCATGAACTGAGCATCAATTCCACTGGGCGTGACTTCACCGTTCAGGCCTTCAGTGAAAGGACCATAGTTGATGTAGTTGGTCAGGTCGTAAATGAGACTATCATATTGATGGAACATCCTTGATCATGGAGAATATCTCGGTAGGGGTATGACCCATATAGCCAACACAATTCCTTTAGTGCATGAGGGTTATACTCTCAAAGTACCAATCTGAACATGAGTCATTGGTAATGGCACAGAAATCATGGTATACTGCGATGGGATCCATCACGTTGGTCGCAGTAAACTTGGCCCATGGGTTGACCAAACCAGAAACACTGTTGCACAGAGCACTGATCTGTCATGATGATGAGCAAAAAAAAATGGAAAGAAAAACAAATGACACACCTGAACAGGGAGGCAGAGACGACCCCCTTTGTTGGAAATGAGGAGTGAGGGGCACTGCTCTCAGGGGGATGCTGTGATACAGGTGTCAAGGAGAGAATGGACTACAGGGGAATGGGTGGCATGAGTGGCTTCTTTCTCTTGGCTGTTGCTCTGGAGCGTTTGGTTTGTCTGCGAGCCTGGGGCACGTCTTTGAGCTGTTCATGGTGCTCGCCATCGGAGCGCTTGAGAACCAAGGGGTCAAGATAACGGGAGTTGAGGAGAGGGGAGAGGGCATGGTCTTTGTTCTTGTCCTCGACAACGGCCTGGCGAAGATTCGTGACAAAGGCGGCACAAGTACAGATGGAGAGGAGGGAGTGGGGAAATGCGCTGGATGGGGGCAAGGGCACAATGGGCATGTCGGACTTGGAGTGGGTCTCAAGCTCGTGAATCCACTGGAGGATGAGGCTGGACACAAGATGGGTGAGCATGACATGGACAATTGGGAGAAAGTGCAACATACTCTCTTCTCCCAGAGCTTGATGTTGCGCTTGCCCAAGAGTCTGAGCTCTGCCTGGCTCTCCTGGTGTTTCTGATGGGGGAATTGTTGAGCATCAGAGGGGCCAAGCTGGCGCTGGACGCACCTCTATGAGCTCAAAGTAACATCGTTTGAGTATTTTGTACTTCTTGAGGACATCAATGAGGTCTCTGTTGTTGCATATTTGGATAGCACTAGTTAGCAAACGGAGTGTGGTCGTACAGCCACCAGATTACTTAATCACTGTTTACTTACAGTTCGAGTACAGTAGTTTTACTATAGTTTTTCTACAAAGTGAGCTACTGTGTAGTCTTCAAGACTACTCCTCTCTATTCTGTCACAACAGTCTCACCAGGTGAATAGGATCCAATCAGAATGGCTGGAGGCGATGTCAGATCGATCCCAAAGTCAGTGGAGGCAGAGTAGAGGCGAGGATGAGGGCGAGAACCAATGGCTAGCTGCACAGGCAGATCTGGGCCTCGTGTGTACGGGCACACGTAAGTACATAATTGTCTGGTGGCAGCTGAACGTTCGGCCATAGTGGGCTTCCTCACAACCCCGCCCCGCTGGCAGCCTGCCAGCATATCTTCGACAACTGCAAAGGTGACCTTGTTCGCTTCCCTGTCATTGGGAATCACATCTCTGCTTCATCTACCTTGTCCTATACCCACTCTGCCTCCAGTTTCACCCTCTCGTCCACCCATCCACCACCAACTTGACCCAGGAACCCACAACCCATCATGTCTATTCCCCAAGAACGGCATCCAGAATATTACTTTGCTGATGGGACAGTTGTTTTTTTGGTATTTCCTTTTCTTCTATGCAATGGAATATGCTGCTTATGATTCACTGCTTGACGTGATGCCAACAGATCCCAGAACAAATCCGGCACACACTCTACAAACTCTACCCTGGCCTTCTTGCACTATGGTCATCAGTCCTCGAGTCACTTCTTTCACTTCCTCAGGCTCATCAACAAGGCAAGGGGTGCATAGAGGGTGCATGTGATGAGAACCCCATCATTCTACATGGGATTGTTCGCCACGAGTTCGACTACCTTTTAATTTTTTTGTCCAGAGGGTATGGATAACTTGGCTTATATCCATGTCTACAGTATATACCATCTGACACATTTTTCCAATCTAGCTATGCTGGCGAGCAGCATCATGAGGAATTTTTGATCACCATTCTCAAGCTATCAGCCTTCTTTGAAATTACCCATGGCTTCCAGTATGCGGTCGCTGAACTCGGTCATCTACTGCCCTTCAATTCTTCCCTCAAACTTCAGCTTGGACATCAATATTGTGTGGACCAATGGGTTGAGCCGGTATTTTGGAATCTATTGTTGCAGCCACTATCATCAATTCTCGCCTTGAAGCTTGTCATATGGGACTTGAGTATTTCTACATACTTGTTCACACGAAAGCACTCATTGAGGAAGAATACCGAGCTATTTCATATACAGAACCAAAACCAGTCCAGCCAGACATCTGCAAGATGCCTGCTGAATGTGCAATAATCTGGAAAGAGGAATGGTGGAATGGTATTGCGCGGCACCTTCTCCATCCAGAAACTCCATGCCGTGGTGAAGACATTCTGGCCTTACTCGATGACACTGAGATACCTGGCATCTGCATTCATTGCAAAGAGGCGACAGTATCAAAACTAAAGCAGTCAGATGTCCTCCAACAGGAGGAAACATTAAAGAATATCGCTGTGCTAGAAGTCATGG
>JBBPMF010000404.1:0-28687 GCA_038090175.1 Austroboletus eburneus | reverse complement strand
ATGTTGTAAGCGTAACTTGGTCGTCTTTTTACGCCATCTCAAATGAGCAATTACTCACTCCAGCGCCGGCAAGCAAAACGTGCCAACCATGAGGCGGTCATGCAAAGGAATTTCGTGCAAGGTTTGCGAATCTATCCGTTGTAGTGCAAGTTAATCGCTCTCGACCGCCGGAGCTCACTATATATTCTCCCTACATTGGAAATCCACCCCGAGCCATCTACCTCCTGCAACCCCATCACCACGCGTGATTTAAACAGTCCATATCACCTAACGTTCGTTCCCAGAATGCCTGCAACGAAACAAGATTATCACGCCGTCCTGGGGCTCACCAGCGACGCGACCGACGATGCTATCAGAGCAGCTTACAAAAAACTTGTGAGTGCTCGCTGGTATTTACCTTGGTCGTTCGTTTAGCTAATACCACAACAAAGGCTCTTCAGTGGCATCCAGACCGTCGCATGGTTGGCAAGGAACATGCAGCGCAAATGTTCATTGAAGTAGGTTCTTCGTCCACTCGTTTCGTCTATGGCGAACCAACCCTCAACAGGTGAACCAAGCTTATCATGCTCTGATGGACGGGAAAGAAAGTACTCATACATCATCAACGGAGACCTCGTCGACCACCAGCGTTCCTACTGGCAGCAGCGCTGATCCCACTCATTCTGATACCCACCCAAAAAGTACTCAGGCATCAAGCCGGCCACCTTCGGCGAGCTCCAACTCAAGCAAGCGCTCTAGCCCTCATTCCTCCAAATCTTCTTCCACGCCATGTGATGATCAGGGTAGGAAGACCTCCAAATCTAGCGCTCATTCCAGGGCTCCACCGACCGCACCATCACCTGACAGCCCGAAATCCAGTTCCCGTTCGCGACCGGCCAAACCTGAAAATAAGTCTAGTTCAGCGCGGACAAAGAGCGGCCCTAAGTCCTCGAAATCGCATGGCCATCTTCGCGATTCCCCTCGTTCAGCCGCACCAGAAACCGCCCCTTCTGCGTCGACCTATAGTCGCAGTGCGGAGGGACTCGGTAGTTCCGTTCACTCTAAATCTTCCGAGAGGGCTACGAATACTTCTTCATCTTCTGAGACAAAGCACAGCTCGCATTCGCAGAAAACGTCCCGGACTGGCTCCGGCAGGTCACGTATATCGAAGCCTGTTATCCCTCCACCTTCTGGGCGTCTGCACAAGTCACCCAAGTTTACCTTTCCAGAGTGAGTATGGACCTACCATCTAATTTGAACTCATGCTCATCCTTGATACTAGTGAATTCATCCACAAGTTTGCCAAAGGTAAAACGGAGTCGCCGGACACTTTTCTTTACGATCAAGATCAGATTCCCTATGGCTCACCACTCCATGCGATCAACACTCCTCGAGGTGCCTCCAAAGAGTGGATCTTCCCGCTACCCTTGACGCTTGACGAAATGTATCACGGAACCAACTATCGGTTCCTTATCACAAGGGAATTACTATCGCACCGGACGGAGGAGGTAGAAATCTCCATTGATATTCCTCCGGGAATGCGCAGTGGAACTAGGATCGTTTGCCCGAGAACGGGCCATCAACGCAAGGATGGAACACTTCAGGACGTGGTATTTCTGGTTGAGGAGGTTCCTGATGAGCGTTTTTCTCGGGTCAAGGATGATCTATTTCTGGACGTCTGCATTCCCTGGGCTGAACCGTTGGCTGATGAAGGGGGCGAAATTTGCATTCAAGGAATAGATGGGAAGGAAATCACCTTTACCTTGCCTTATCCGATTTATGACAAGGCTACGGAGGGTCAGGTCCTCGTCAAAGGTGCAGGTATGCCAATCCGGGATGGCCGCAAGGCAGTTGGTCGCGGTGATATAATTGTCAGGTTTGTTATCTTGCACGAGGCTTGGATCATGTCATTAATAACATTGATCCGACCGCAGATGGCGGGTTGTATTTCCCACTCACCAATCCAAGTGGCAGACGTTGAAGAAGGCGCTGAACCTCGATATTTAACGGTCATATGGAGGCGTGTTAGGGTTGTGACCCTATGCTATCTATTTTTTTTTTTTTTGGCTCTCGTGACATGGACGAATTCGAAGGGTGGGCAAGCGTTCCTCACGATTTTTGACTTTAGGTGACATTGTACAGTATTAACGACATATGGAGACTTGCTTTTGGTGCAGTTCGACTGTGTCTTGTCCGAGCGCGCAAGCAGTGCGTGACCGGGTTCCGGCGCTGATCGGACCCGGTCGGCGTGTAGACATGCGGAGCGAGCGAGGCAACTTGACGGATGGCTGTATATGCTTCGAAACCGTACGTCAGAAGGATGCATACGACCTGTGTAACCACAGTTCGAACTTCTAATATTTGAATGTCAAATTCAAGACGCGGCACTGTTGGCCTGTGCAATGTGGAAGATAATGAATTGGTGAACCCACTGGTGCTTCTTGTACAGGAGTGGGGGCGCGAGTCACCGCATCATTCGAAGGCATCTTGTGTTGCATCCCACGTGGTTTGTGACGACCCACACCTGGTAAATGCGACGAGCACGCGGTGGGCCCGGGCCTACATAAGGCCTCAACCTTGCCAGATACCTCCTCACGTTTGAACTTCTCTCACAAAAAGAGAACAAGACAATGCCGCTACCCTTTACTCAGTCGAATCAAAACCGGAATACCTGGTTAAACCAATTACCCCTCAAGGCGAGTCAGGTTACCTGGGCAAAGCATAGGCATTTTTGACTCCCCATTTGTCTTTCGGTCTAGATTGCCAACATCGTTGGCGCCATCTGCGTTATGGGAGGAAACGTGTATACGGTCATTTCTCCCTGGGACGTCTACTATACCGGCAAAGAAACCTACTTTACTCCGGCCCCATGGTCGTTCTTCATCTGGTGAGCCACCCAAAGCCGGACGTCGTTGCGAGACACTCAACCTATTCGACAGGCCTCTGATCCATATGTTGATTCTCGGCACGTGTATATACCAGTTCTCTGGTCGCGGTAAAGAAGTCATTCTCGAACGAATTGGCTGGCGATTACCCCTGCTCGACTTCCTCAACGCAATGTACATTTACTCTTGGACCATCCAGGAATACCGATACGGTGTGCATCGGCACCGCTGCTCGCCAGCCAAATATTTCTGACGTCTTTCGTAGCCCTGGTCTTCATCCTCTTCTCCGTCTCCGTAGTGACCGTAAGCGATTTCTCTCCTCGACTCCGATATCAAGCTTTGTTTTCTTGTTTCCCATCTCAAACGCTCCTCTTTTTTATTTATTTATGTATATAGCAAATCTACCAAGAAGTCAAAGTGACCACGCTCCGCAACTTTTGCGACGAAATCTTCTTGCACCTTCCCTTTTCGTTGTATCACGGTTGGACTGTCGGTCTCGTCTTCCTCTCGGCGTTTGAAGCGTTCGGCGTCGATGCGCTCACAGATCCAGCCGGACCTTGGACGAAGACGTTCGTGTTCCTCTCCTTGTAAGCGTCTTTCCTTTTCTCTCTTATCCGTCGCCAACGACGCTCGATCTTTAGCTTCTTTATCCAGTTGGCCGATTTCGCATACGCGTATTCTGCCGTAGAGGGCGACCTCCCGGCGTGCCTTGCCATCTCTTGGTACCTCTTCGCCGTGGTCGTTCACCAGAGCAAAGAGCGCTCTGGGTTCATCCACTGGAGCGGACTTGGGTTCGCCATCTTTTCTCTCTGTGGGATCATGCGGTGCGTGATCGGCCTCGAACTGAAGTTCCGGGGTCGCAACAACAGGCTAGGCATCGGTGAAGAAACGTCTCGTCTCTTGGGTGGTCACTAGATTCATGATCGTCACGTCGAATATCCCTTGTGTAGTCAGTATCAAGTAGTCCGTCGTGTTTCTCATCATCACAGTTTCATCAGTGACATTTTACATAACATCTATTTATGCTTGCGTCGTTTCGTTTACCTCTACATACCCGGTTCAGATTTCGCCTGCGCTTCGACCTGGTACCATAATACAACAAGACAAACGGCGGAAAGTTATCAGCATAGCAAACCAAAAGAAGGGAGAAAGTCAAGGTGTATGAATACAATTGTCGCAGCACACAAGCAAGAAGCAACAGAAAACAACGAGCACAGATCGTTCACCAGGTCCCTATGCAAATTTAATCGGCTCCACCCTGCTTGGAGGAGGTAAATTGACAAATGCAGAAGACGAGGGAATCTGTTTTTTCGATGAAGAGCTGTGCGGACTGTGGCCATCAACATTGCTAGACTTTGAAGGCCGTAGCTTGCATAGTGCTGTCGGAGGAGGACCAACGAGTCGTGATACGGTCCAAGGTATTTCGAATTTGGCTAGCATGGCCCATTGAATATACCGCGACAACTCCAAGTGAAGTGTGGGATAGTATGCAGTGGATGCTTTACGAGAGATCTTCAACGAGCATGAGCGTAGTAGGTGGAAAGCCGAATCAGCTCACCAAAATAATTCGCTCAAAACCTGAAGCAAACAGATCCGAATGGAAACGATGAGCGGACATTTCATGTTCCTTGGCCATATTTAGATCGTAGACATATCTCGAGATGGAGTTGAGGAGCTTCAGGTGCGTCGTCTACTCCCACTAGTCAGCGACGTTCATGCAATCACATCTAGAACATACAAAGTAGCCCATCGCTTCAAATTCCACCCCACCAGTCATGCCTCCCGGTGCCTTGGGTTTTTCAACCTTGCCTTCATCGACTTCCAAGAGGTTCCATACAGTGTTGTTCGGATGACAAAAGACCCAAAAATAATCTCGACAAACATCAGAAAGTTCTTGTAAGTATGACTTGTATATCCTTGGTCGATGCAACGATTCGATGAATGCATGTGGAGATACCGGGGACGCGGGTGATTCTGTAGGCGGAGGGGCCGGTGTCAATAAGACAGCACGGATAAGGGAGAAGAAATTCTTGTGAGGTGCAGGTAACGTAATAACATTACTTGAAGAGCCCCAAGCCTCACGACGAGGGCGCCCACCGGTCGAGGGAAGAGACGATGTTGGATAGATTTCGAACAGGATAAGAAGCAGCTCAGTAATAAGCTGGCGAGTCGCCACATCACCGGGTTTCTTGTCAGAATAAAGCAAGGAAATTAACTGAACAAATGGAGTTGGGCAAGAACTTCGAAGGGCAAAACATCCAATGGAGGACGTGGAGAGAGCTTTGAAGCACCGCAGCAGTTCGTGAAGCATTTGGTCATCGTGCTGCTCTTCACTGAAATTTTGATCAAGATTTTGCTCAAAAGAAAATGCAGGAATAAACTAACCGCCATTCCACTTCGAGGATCTCGTTGAGCCTTGTGAGCAACGCGCTGTAGCCTCCAGTGCGGAGAAAGTCCTCTGTCCAGCTGACAAGAAATTAAACTCAATTCACCGACGGAACGAACAAGGCTACCTTGCTGCCTCGTTTCTCAGCATGAGTCTCAGTTTCTTGACGACTTCTACGTCCAGGCTGGTACTGGAAGACGAGGTCAAAATGCTGCAAAACTTGACGGGCGATATGCCCTTCCCGAGCGCCTTGTCTTTCGATTTGCTAGAAACCAGCTCAACGGGGATCACGGGAGCCTGTACATGAGAAAGCGTTTGTACGGCATCAAATGATGCGCCTCTCCCGTGAGTCTTGTCCGAGCTATCCGAAGCGTGGAGATCGGTAGTGCTTTTTCCGGCAAGCGGAGACCCCCAGAGCCCACCTCGCCTTTGCTGCGTCTCGTATACCGTCGTAGAGAGAGGAACGTGAGGGGAAGTTATGGACTCGATGCTGCGGGCTTTGCGCACTGTACGAGGAGTAGACGGATTCACCGTGAGGATTTGCGACGACTTGAGCATCGCAACTTTCACCGTGGCGTCCATGTTGGCAAGCTTGGGACGAAGGGTGGGTGGGATTTGAAGATCATCCTGTTCATCATTCATGTTGGAATCGCGAAACCTGCGCACAAGGGACCACTGACCAAGAGTCTGTCAAACGCCTGATTGGTGACGACGGGTTCAACAAGAAAGTCGTTCGGGGCTTTCATGGACTTGGACTTTTCGTGCTTGACCTTGTCTTTATGGACGGTCGTTTTGGAGGGTTTTTGTTCTGGGACGTTCTCCTTTCCGTTGGAGATGTCTGGTAACGGATTGGTGAGCATAGTGAACTCGGTGGAAGATACTCTTTTGGAGGGTAATATGCCTTTGAACATGGTCGTCGAGAAGGAAAATGGGTAATGCCTCGCGGTTGAGAATACGGACGCGTCAGTCACGTGATAGTTATTTCTGGATATTACATAATCACACAGGTTGTGATCCGGTTTGGGCGTTGATGCACACGATTGGACGCGCCCTCAGCCCAATTTCCGTGCCGTCGGTATATAGCATCTCCTCAGGGCGTCATGGCCGTTTCGTTTCCCCCCACCCCATCAGGTTGTGACTGGTTTCTAACAACTAATAGTATTGACTAATACGACACTGCAGATTTGACTATCGATGCACTGCTACCCTAATACCTCGGGCTATCCTGATACATTGTGAGTAGAATAAAAACTGTCGAGATGTACGAATAGCTCATCTCGGCCTCAAACCAATAGAAGAAGATTCCTTCCCTGAACGTGCAGAAGGTCGCGCCATTCAACTGCGCCTCCTCTCGTATCTCGCCGTTGCCAGGCCGTTTCCATGACCATCAATGCCTGGTGGACATTTCCGAAGTCACTCTGCTGCCCAACTAATCTCGTCTTGAAGATTTCTCGCTTCAAAAGGTCGTCCGTTAGGCACCCCGCTAAACACATTGGAAACACCAGCGTCCGATCGAGCGCCGACATCGGCAGTTGACGTACAAGCTGCGTTATGATGTCGATTGACTGGATGATTTCGGGAACGCCTGCAGATCCGTTAGTTCATAACCCTCTTTTCTTCTGCTATCATCTCACCTGGAACGGGGTCGCTCAATATCGTGTGCAAATACAAGGTTGCAGCCTCCCGGTATATCTTTGCTACCAACTGTCGTGTATCAACTCCGGCCCCAACCCCCGCTGCCATTCCCTTCAAGTTCGAGTCCTCAACAACGTCGAGGTCCGGGTGGAGTGATGTCGGATCGGGTTCCCGAGGATACACTGGCTCGCAAGAACGGAGGTAGTTCTCTATGATGTTTCCACGTCGTATCAGCTCTTTCATGCTCAGGCAGCCTTTCCGCATTTCCTGCGTTTTCCAGCACGAGAGGGTGGAAATCTCTCCAATAGCAAGCAGCACTTCGTCTGGACACCCAGTGAGAGTGTCCACCCGAAGATCCGAATCGTCTTTGGCACTGATACTTGAAGCAGCCGACCAGAATCCTCCCCCTCCCCGATATAACTTTCGATAAAACGCCAAATGACGCGGCACGGTATGCAAAGTAATCGTTGACATGACGTCCAACCACTGTCAACAATGGATTAGCCATGAGTCAGGGTCCGGTCCAACTACTCACCATGGTTGCTTTCAGTGCTACTCGTGCAGCCTGACTCAAGTTCATCATCGCTAGCTTGGGGTTTTCGTTCGCTGGGATCCCGGTTTGGACCATCCAATCATTGGCGATATCGAGCATCGGCTGCCAGTCTGTTGCACCTCCGGAAAATAAGGAGAACCCCAGAAGGTGTAATGCAGCATTGGCATCGCCTTCCGTCAATGCACCCTCGCGAGATTTATACAATTGTGCATGGGCGGTATCATAGAAAGCTATTGCTGGCGAGTTCTCCAAGGTGCTGTTTACTGGTTCCAGCCCCCTCGTGGCGCGAAGGCGCATATTGTGAAGACTTGCCAAGGCACATATAGCGTTCGTCAAAGGACCCTGCGGATTTTGGGATACAGCCTAGGAATAGCCTCATCAGTTTTAGTAAGTCCGTGATTTGGTCGGGAAAGCTTACTGAGTATAGTGCGTTTGCAGCGGAGTTACTCGTAAAGCCGAAGAGCGACGTCCTGACGTGCTCAAAATAGTAAAATACATGCTCGCTTTGCAGCGGATGCGCCGATAACGCTGTGGGTTCGTGGCTAAATCCCAACGCCGGTGGGGTGTTGTTATCAAAGGCGCGGTCGAACAGCCCAAAGTCTTGTGGCGATGGATGCGACGAGGAAATTGACGTGGAAGGCGTGTATGGGGAGTGAGTGACAAGTTGCGGTATTGATGGGTCGATCAGCGGCAAGGTTACGTTGAAAGGTGAGCTGAGTGGAAGTCCTAAAAGTTTGTCTGAGCTATTGAACAGGTCTCGACGAGTGTCGCTCACCAAACATCGACATCATTGTCGGGCTTTCGCCTTGACCCTGCGATTGGGTGGTGTCCACGATGGTGAGATTATGTGGCCCATTATCATTAATGAAGGAGGGGATTGTTGAGCAATTAGCAGGACCGTGGTATTGTTCTGTGGCAAAGACCGTCGACGATGACGACGACGACGTCGCCTGTATTATGGACGAACGTGGTTGACCACGGATGAGGCCAGCTCGGGTCAATTTCGCCTTGATGTCCGCTTTGTAAGCCTCTACTGCTTGTTTGTCCTGAGGAAGAGTTAATCGATGTCGGCAAAATTGGGCTAGGCGAAACTCACGCGCATCCAGTCCGGACGTCTCGCTCCCCACCCGAGACAATCAATTTGGAGCCGCCTGCACGTATGGCAGGAATCCCCTTCGCGCTGTTCGTCGCATTTCTTGCGGAAACGTTAGGGAGAGTACACGAGTAGGCGGTCGACTTACTTTTCTGCGCAGTCGGCAGGTCCTGGAGGTCGGGCCTCTGTAAGCAGGTGACAAGGACGAAGAGACGGAGGCACAGACCAGCATCCGCCCTTTCCTGCTGATGATGGTCGGGGAAGGTCTAGCGACATTCTATTGGGTGTCCCGCGGAAGGACATGTTAAGTGAGTCTACTTCATTTGACGGTCTTGATGCAGTGAGGGAGTCGGCGAGAAGGTGTGGGGATGGTGTTTCTGGGGATGGCGACTGGCTCCCGTTGGAAGAATTCGAGTTGTGATGGGACATGCCGGCGGACGGGTAAGTATGGTTGTGTCAGGGGGGATCGAGGAGAATGCTCGCTATTAAAAAGAGGATAAGATTGACGTCGGAAATGCGGTGTTGAGGGATCGGAGGATGAGGGAAGAAAATCGCCGATGGGTGGGGAAGGTAAAGTCGGTCGGGGATATAGATTGGGCAGAGTCGCAAAGGAGAATGCGGCGTGATGGCATTGACACGGACAAGTCAGAGAAGCTGATCAAGCCAAAGGAACAGTGCAAGGGGCCGCAAGTCTGTGCATGAAACCATATTGGTAGGTCATGAAGTAATTGGATACGGTGCTCGGGTACTAACTCCGCAGGAGTCTCAGTTTTGTTCCAGTTGTGGTCACTCCCCGTTAGCATGGCCATGGATTGCTGTATGATTGCGTCAGGCATGTTGGGTGCAAGGCTTCTCGTTCTGTAATGTGAACGGCACTCGTCCCTTCGTTCTCATGCTTCATTAGCTAAGCCTCCGAGTTGAATGGCTATGATGGCTTGCGAAGCGAGGCACCAGCCGCGTCCGGGACTCGGTTCCTAGGGTCCTCCTGTGCAAAACACCACCACTCCCAAAAAGGCTCAGTATGGAAAAACAAAAGGCTATTCCCTGGCTCGTGATACGTGGCTGGCCACATCCTTGCGCGTGTTCGGACTCCGGTATTCAATACAGCCGTCATCCACAGCCCGTGTAACACGGTGTGATTGGGAGCTGGCTGTTAGATACGATGTGCTCGCTCGGGCGTATTCGTTATGTGCTGGCACCCTCCTCCGTGCACTTTAATACCGTCCCGAGAGTGCAGGGAAAAAACTTTTTTTAATGTCCACATTGAGTCCCATCACGCGGTGTGATGGACGTATCTTGCGAAGGTTGGAAACGGACGGCATGAGGTCTCATGTCGGACGATGGGAGGAGGCGATTGTCAATGTGTGCCGCAAGTGTCGGTGGAGCGAGACCTCCGTCGGTAAAAAGCTGGGAATTCGAGTCGTCGGTCGAACGGGGATCATTTGATAACGAGACGGAAAATAAGATTAAAAATAAGTATCACGAACACATCGAAATGGTTCTCGCCTCTGGCCCGCAAGAATGCCGCAAGAAGGGTATCGCCGGGTGATGAAAAAGAAGCACTCGTTCTGACGGATTGGAAGCCGTTTCGGTTTTGAAATGCCGGGGCCGGGGTCCCCCCCCTCTAAGTCACATCGATAAATCCTCTGCCGACGATTCGCTAGGACAAATTCGAAGTTTTGAGCAGGTGACATATTCTCCATCTCATTTCGCCTCCTCGTTCGCCGCACTGCTCGGCCAAAAAGTCATATGTATATGTAGAGTTTGCACAAACGCACGCACACACACAGAAACCATACACCGCAGCATCACGGCAAGATGGACCGAGAGAGGACGTCCTTCTTGCGGCGCCAGATCACGTATGGAAACAAGGACCCGAGCCTCTTTCGTCGTCCTTGTTTTTCTCGCACCCAACAGACGCCATCGGTCTCGTCGCTTCTTCCGCCCGCCTTCTAGCGAACGATTAACCACTCGCCGATTCCTCAGCCTCCCCCTCCCGCGCCTCGTCGTGTAGTTTAACTTGGAGCGGCACCAATTCCGCGGCTGTTCGGGACGTGTGTTCGACACGTCGTCTAGATCGCAATCATATCTATACTACCCCCCCCTTTCACCGAATGTAGAAACATGCTGATGCGGATTGCCTGGCAACTGATGTCCCTCACGTACGCGGGAAGCCAAACACGCATGCCAACAGCTTTTCGACCACATTATATTGCCGATCCTGGACGCTGGGGCCAGATTTCTTACAGCTTCGATATCATTCGATGGACCTGTGCAAGGTGGAATCTTTTTTCTTCTTTCCAGTGGCTGTACCGTGGCTGGATATGATGCGGCCCTCCCTTCCCACGAGCACGGCTGTGTTCCGAGCCCTTTTTTTTTCCCCTCCAGCTTCAATTCTAGTCGAACCTGACGTCGCTTGAAACGTGGCATGGGCATTTAGATTTATATATGAGAAAAAAAAGATAGATTTCATGTAAAGAATACAAACTTGATTTGAGGGTATTTTTTTCCGTGATGAAAAAATAAAGGCAGCCGTCCTGCCAGAAGACGGAAGGATGTATCGATGCAGATATAAGATGAAGTCGTGCAACATGAGAAGATGGATACTGTAACCAGTCCAACCGGCGTATATGACCAAGGGAAATGAAAAACAAAATGTACGAATGAAATCAGGGCGAGACGGACCTCTCTACACGAGAAGAATCTCTGCCTTTCGCATGACATGGCGCCAGTCGACGGACGCCCCTCGCGACCGCTCTTTCCAGACATCTTGAATCAGATTCGACACCTGCTGAGAATTTCCAAGAGGAAGCCCTCGCTGCTCTTGGAGGCGTTGGAGAAAGTAACGCTGGTGGTCTTGGTTATCAGTGAGAGAGCCACAGATGCAGATGCTAAAGACGACGCTTCGGACGACAGCACGCCCAGTGGGACCCTCTTCAGCGTTCTTCAGACACCTGACCGTCTCGTTGACCGCCTCGATGATCTCTGGACATCGAGGAAAGTCGCCAGAGACGACAGAGTGGAGGTAAACGTGGGCGGACGAACGAAAGACTTCAGAGGTCAAACGGCGTTGATCCGCGCGCATCTTCTCCTCGAGGTTCGCGGTGCTGCTGGACTCGTACGGGGACGAGCTGGGTTTTTTCAATATGTCTTCGATATCGCGGCCGCGCTTGACGAGTTCGATGACGCTGAGGGTGCCATCTTTGAGCTGGACGTCCTTCCAATGGGCCAAGGAAGCGATCTCGGCGAGGGCGTGCACAATGTGGTTCTCGCACCCCATGACGGACAACATGGAGTACTCGTCCATGGGTAGCACGGGTTCGTCGCCGAAATAGGTGGACTGCGGGCCAAAGAGATCTTGTATGATGCCGAGGAAGCGTGGTTCCCTCATGAGAGTGGCCGAGGCCAAGACGTCGAACCATATGGACGTCTTGATGATGAAGCGAAGAGACTCGGTGCAGTGGTACAGAGCACTGCGGGGACCCCCGTAGCTCTGGATGACGGAAAGAGAAAAGGTACATGCGGTGTCGAGAAAGGTCTGCCATTGGCCTTTGCCACCACGGAACAAAAAGTAGGAGACGAGGCAGAGGCCGGCGAGCGCGTCGCCTTCGGTGAGGGGTTTTTGGAAGTTGATGATGGACATGTGGCAGGAAGACTCTACGTCATCGGGGAGGATGAAGCTGAAACTATCTTGCTGCATACTCTTGCGATGGAGGTCAGAGAGGAGGCAGGCGGCATGACGGGCGTTGTCGCTGGTGTGGATCAACTGCCATATGATCGAGTCGAGCGAGTCGCTGGCATGGAGGTACTGCAAACGAAGGACATGTTTCATGTAATACCCGAGAGAAGCACTTTGACGACTGTCCAACGTAGGCAAGGAGTTTTGATTATAGGAAAGTTCGGGGGAAAACAAGTACGCGGAAGAGACAGTATCATGGGGAAGATCTTCGGGACAGAAAAAATTATAATGTCTTGAAAAGTCACTGGAATGGGGGCGTTTTTGAAGAGCGAGCGATTGGTTTGGCCCTGCAAGGAGGGCATTGAGTACTATTATACATACAAATACTTAGTAACGATACGAGGTCTTACATGAATCTATGCTATTGTTAACTGTCGAAGAATATGGGACAGGAAGGAGGACTTCATGAAACGAATCATTTCGATCCAGCGGAGAGTCGGGGCTCTCGTGCTGGGTGAGGATTAGGCCTTGAAGAGAGGTGAGCAAGAACGAGAAGATAAGGAGGGGACGCTTACGATCGTTGTCGGGGTAGCGGTCAGTGCGGAGGGGGTACGAGGAGGGACGTTCGTCGCTGGTGGAGGATATGGAGAGAGTCGGTGTCTGGGGACTGTGGTCGGGGGAGACATATTCAGCAGAGAGGGCGAGTATTTGCGCTTCCTGTTCGGGGGCGCGGGGGGCGGTGCCGGAGTGGCCCTTGATCATGCCCTGTGATGCGAGGAATGTCTTTATCTTTTCGCGGAGGTCGCGGACGTTGCGGTTCTCCTGGGGGGGGAGGGGTGAGGTGGAGTGTGGGGGAGGGGGAAAGGGGGCATTACCCGCAGCCACTCGGGACGCTTTGCGCCGAAGCCGAGACACTGTAGACGGAGGCGTTCGCAGGTGGAGCAGCTGCCCTGTTCGTTCATCTTTTCGTCGCATTTCTGGCGATGGAGTCAGAGGGGGATCAGAGGGGAGGGGAGGGTGGGACCTTGCGACGGATTCTGCAGGTGTAGCAGCCAGACTTGGCGCGGACAGCGCCTTTTGATTTGGGCGCTCCGGGACGCCTGGACTGCGGGGACTTTGGGACGGGCGGCATTGTTAGGGGGGGTGTGGGAGGAGGGGGCAGGGAGAGGGGGAGATGGTGTGGGGCATTGTAGGGGTAGGGCCAAGGTTATAAGTGAGTAACGTACTTGCTTTGAGGATGATGCGGCTTGTCGACCTCTTTGACCGGCCACGGATAACACAATTCGCACACGGGGTCCTCGCTGACGTCAGCTATGCCGTTATGGGAAAAAAAGTAGATTTGCTTCCGAGTCACGCGTGCCTTTTACGGCCAGCTCAGATCCAAGTGGCGACCCCTCGCCCACTCCTCATGCCCTCCTCCTCCTCCTCCCCGGACCGCCCGCGTCGGAATGTCCGGCATTCTGAATAATGCCGGACACCCCCGTCCTACGCCCGATACGCCACCGACAATGTCCAGGGTGCCCGTGACATGTCGGACGTGAGAGCGAGGGGTACGATTACATCTCAAGCACTCTCTACGTTATGCCGTCACGTCTCCTACCCGTCCGATATCGGGGCGCCACTCGGTCCACTCATGCTCGCGTTCCTGCCCTTGTGTCTCACCCCCCCCTCCCCAACAACCTTCCCCGCCACATTCCCACACAGATCTCCTGGAACACCCGTCCGTCGCGCTATCAGCGCCCGCACTGCACTCAGCCATTTGATCTCCTCCTCCTCGCTTGGCGCGCACAACACCACCGTCCGCTTCGTCGTCACAATCTTGAACGTGTACGGCCCCTGCCCCGTCTTCCGCTTCTCCGGCGAGCCCCCCGTCCCTTCCACTGGAGGAGGCACCCCTCCCCCGTGCTTGTTTGTCTGATCACACTCTAGCGCGTCGAGAATCTCGGAAACTGGAAACTCGCGGTGCGCTTTCGTGTCCTGCCAACGCGTGTCTTCCTCAGCCACACCTCGCCGATCAATCAAACCCACTTACCATGTGACTCCCAGAATAGACCAGCTTCTCCCCGTACAGCACGAACCATCGTTTTCGCCAGTTGTGCCGCTTCGATCCACACTTCATCAGGTAGCCGGACACCACTATCTTCGCAATTCCGTCCCTCCCTCCGGCTGCCTGCGTAGGCGGCGTTCCGATAACAGGTCGGCTCTGCGAGGACGTCGAGTACGTCCGCTGTCCACTCGGCGACACGTCCTCCGAGTCCGACGATGTGATGTTTTGTCCAGAAAACGGATGCATCGGCGGGGGCGTCGTCGTCGTCGTCCGACTAAGCATCGCTAGTGACTCTGGAACAGCCACCGGCGTAGTGAGCGACGTCTGAGTCGACGTCATCAGGATGCTCTCCCGTGCATCCTGAATGGCCGCGACCCATTGGTGTACTTCTTCCGTGCTCTGTGCTCGGAGGTAAAACGTTCTCACGGACGTGACGACCCCGAAACTGTACGGGTGCTTCTTTAGCACCACCTGCGTGCACGAATGCACGTCGGTCAGATTGAGCAGCCGGAGGAGCTCGTATTCGGCAGACGTCTTGTAATATGCCAAATGTGCAGGTCGTAGTACAAACCACCTCTTCTTCCAAGTCTAAGAAAACCCTGCAGATTAGGCAGCGAATTGAGTATCAGGGATTAGACAGACCTTGCGCCGCTCGCCCTTCTTCCAAAGATAGCCAGACTTTATGACGCCTTCGTTAACCGAGTCCTGTATGCATTGGGATTTGTCCGCTGTCCTCCACGGCCTCTCCTCTTCCTCGTCCTCTTCCTCCGACTCCTCGCCGCTGCCTATCGTACGCTCCGCGATCGAGGAGAGAGGTGGTTGCGAGCTGCTGCCAGAGAGAAGCGCGCCAGTGGAGCCCATCGATTGCGAGTGTGCGGGAGACGCCAAATCCGGGGACATGCCGGAATCTGAATCAGACTCTGTTCCAGATACGTGTGCCTGCGCGACGGGTGGAGACTTCGAGGGTGATCAGAACAAGAGAGCAGGGCATGAAAGATCAGACCTTTTTGGGCTTCGCAGCCGAGTGGACCGAAAGTTTCCTTTGTATCTCCTGTGGAGAAGGGGGCGCTGCGGAAGAGGGCGACATGGAAGACGACGGTTGGGGTCGCAATCAAGAGCAGCTTGTTTCGTCTGCCAATGTATGGGCGCAACAGACACGCTATGTCACACGCGTGATGTGTCACGCACGTACTTGTACCGACATACAGTATTCACATATTTCATCTGCCACGACGACGGTCTCGTCTCCTTCGTGCGCTTCTGCTTGTGGAACTGAAACCGCTTCAAATATAAAAATGTCATTTCCTGATCGAGGTCTGATAATTGTGATCGTGATCTAGATAAAAACCCCAACCGCGTCGTACTCGTTTCCCTCTTGAACCTCAACCATGCCCTTGACTTTGCAGGAGAAATTCGACAAGGCCACCGCCTACGTCCAGGCACTTCCCAAGGACGGACCCTACAAACCCACCCAGGACGTCCAGCTCAAGGTGCGTGCGCGGTCTCGAGCGATAACGAGACGGGCTGAAACGATGGCGACAGTACTATGCAAACTACAAGCAAGGTGTGTCTGATCGGCGGCGCCGAGCGTCGCTAAACGTGGCGTTGCAGCAACCATCGGCGACGTGAACACGGCCAAGCCAGGCATGTTCGACTTTGTCGGAAAGGCCAAATGGTGTGTATGGCCGCTGCGCTTTCCGAGTGTTGGCATCTCACATCGCTCGCAGGGAGGCCTGGAACGAAATCAAGGGCAGGAGCACGGAAGATGCGCAAAGGAGTTACGTCGACTCGCTCGTCCAGGTAAGGCTGCTCGTCGGTGTCGGCAAACGTCAGACTGAGTATGGTGAAAGGACCTGGACAAGATCGAGCCCAAGGACGACGATCTGAAGAAGATACTGGAAGAACTGAAAGCGTAGAGTGTGGACAGGATGTTGTACAAGTAGAACCGTATGTGGACAGATTGCGACAAGGACGGAGGAGTTGAACACGAGGCAGATAACACGGCCGGCGTCTGTACCAAAGTATTGGCTAGGAAGGGGTGTCCGAGGGGACGGTGGGGGTGCACAGCATGGTTGGCACCAGCCGCCCAGCTTCCTAAATCGGGTATATATTGAGTTCTGGAACCGTTGGAGTCGGAACAAGTTCGCCGTCCTTGGGTAAGTCGTATGTAGGGCCCATCTCGTCCAGGTTTCAAGTTGGCATACCCCTCAATTCAATTATTACAGCATCTTCGGGTCTCTCGGTTGTCCACTTCGTTGCAACGAGGTCCATCTCCACGACACCTTCGCCCTTCACCAGTGACGTGGTCTTGCCAAGGTACCACTTCCTTACCCAATGCCGATCAGGGTGACGCTCCGTCGCTGCTCTAGCACTCTCTGGGCACGACTACGGTTCCTAGATGCACAACAAGGTCTCCTCTCCATGTCATATCGGTCTGTTCGGCACCACCATCTCACCGTGTCCTCATGGTTTGATGCGGCGGCGGGTTCGTGCTTCCTTCGAACCCTGGATTGGTTATACTCTCTGCACTCGTCGGACCTTGGGCGCCCCTTTCGTTCGAATCTGCGAAAAAAAAGGCGCCACTGCCCACATTTAGCGCTGCTGCGCCATGCACAGCACGCCAACGCTTCCAAAAGCGCGTCGCAACCTATCCCAATATGAACAAGACCACACACACGACTCCACACACAGCATGGCGTTTGTGTAGGCGACCATGCACTTCTGATAAGTAAAATAAACGAGAACATCTCGAGAACACACACTCTACAAAGGTGCCAATATCATGTTTCCAGTCCCGGTTCCGGAGGTGTCCCATCGAGATTTCAAAACACTCTTCTCAATTCCCAAACCTACCTGTATTGATGTCCGAACTTACAAACATGGTCTAGTCATGTGGACCCAGCCACATCAATCTGATGTTGTTCGATATCTGATAAGTCTTCCTGAACATGTCCAAATGGGAATGAATACATACGTTTCATTTCCACGACTCCCCGCACTGAGACTTGTCCAGAACAGACACGACTTCCACGGCACCGGGTTCGTTCGCGGTAGTACAACTCTTCGGTTGATGCCGCCCCCTGAACGGGTTGATGGCGGTTGCCAGGCACGTTCACATTGCAATGGGTGGGCGGTGTCGCCGCAGCACTTGCCGCATCTAAACAAATACAGCACACAGAGAAGTTTACGCCACTCCCCGCCTAGTCGACGCAATCCAGAGTGAAACACAATATCCACACTATCGTAAGACCTACATGGAATGACGCATACAGTACCCTACAACAAATCATTGTCCCGACCCGAATGAAATCATACCATATAAAAACACATTGTCATCACAATCGTTCACTGTCTGGATTGGCGATAAATAGCGACGCGCGTGGTGCAACCCCATACTGTATCGTCGGTCGCGTCCGTGACGGTATCTCCTCCCGACGACGCGTATTTCGAGGTGTCGGCGTCTGCAACGAGTCTATTTCTTGTGATAACCTGCGCTCATACGCTCGCACTCGGCTGCTCACGAGCGCACCCTTCTTCGGCGTCGACGCTGGCGACTTGGCCGACGACAAAACCTCGGACGGCGTGGGGAGTTCACAGTTGGCTGGCGGCGGCGTCGATCGTGGCGGATCGACCGGGGATGTGCTACTCGACGGAACGATCTCGGAGCGCCCATCCTGGTCAACACCCGACGTATCCTGTTCGGTTAGTTCCGCAGAACCCAGCGACGGTGCGCGCCTAGAGCTTGATCCGTCAGATGCCAGACGCTGGACCACGTCATAGCTACCGCCGAGGTGCTCCGCCAAATCGGTATTCGCCGTCCGTCCACTGTGAGTCGAAGACACGGTGCGTCCATGCGCGATAGGCTGCTCCGCAGCAGTGTCGTGAGAATTTGCAGGATCCGAAGCCTTCTCTGGTTCTTCTAGCACAATTGGTGGAGCAGGCGTCGGATCTCTGAAATCCAGCGGCTTGGATGTGATCGACGTACGACGATCCAAAAGCGGCGATTTTGTTAATCGTGACCACCAGCTATCAGGGCGACTCGAAGACGGCGAATGAGACAAGGTGGAACCCGACGTAGTCGAATGTCCAGGAACATATAAAGCAGGATACAGCTCAGGGGAACGCGACGCCGCAGGACTGTGGCACGTTGGAGAAACGCTAGCTGGAAGCGACAGCGTGGTGTTGTCCGCATGGCCACAAGCCGTTTGCAACGACGTAATTGAATTCGAAGGTTCCGAGAGCGATATCTGAGACACTTCTTTGAGAGGCGTCAGGAGGCGTGAGCGTATGGAAAACGGCCAGCCAGATTCCAGTGGGCTCAATGCTGACCACTCCAGATCGTAGGTTCCATCGCTTCTGAACACAGAACGATCATCATCTGCGTCCTTGTCGGGAATCCCAGGGCGCAAATTGAAATTATCATATTCATCGTCTGGAACACGATCCTCGAATGGATCGCTATACGACCAGAAGCTTTCCCCTCTCTGGCGATGACTCGGGTGCGAAGAGCTCCTGCTGTGAAGACTTGCTCGATGAATTAAACCTTGCCGGTCTTCCTCGTGGTCGTTCATCTTCTCCCACTCGTGAATTCCTTGGTCCGCTTCAGATCCGCTAGGCTCACGGCCAATCACACCGCGAACCAAGGCACCCATTGAGCGAAGGGACCAAACGCTGTTTCCTTCGCTTCCCTCTCTATGCAGTGTACTCGAGTGCCCAACCCCAAACGACCTGGTATCCTCGTCCGCAAACATGTCTTTCCGAGGCTGACGGGTCCCGGAACTATATCTGCCGAAGCCAATGGATGAAAAAACGTGCGTCATGACGCTCGGGCCACTAGTCCCTTGATTGACCTGAACGTCGAGGCGTGCTGACTCTGGCGCAGCGCCGCACACCGATCCTTCCAAGGGAGAGAATTCGGGATCGTCTGCAAGCGGGAAGAACCTCCTGGGTGGCCTTTGGTCACGAGAAAGTGTCCGTCTTAGATAGTATATCGTCGCAAGTCCACCTGCAATAAGACCGAGAACCGCAAATACCGCCCCAAGTGCAATGGCAGTGGCATGGTGGCTCGACTGAGAGGACGAGCTAGACGTGGTCGTGGGAGGACCCGAAGAACTACCCTGAGAAATAGTCCCAGTCCCAGTTCCTCCGTTAGAATTGGAATTTGACCCTGTCTGTCCAGGCATCGGCAAAGAAGTGATGGCAGGCGTCGAGCCAGGGGGAGGTGCAGTATAGGATGTCACGATTGAGGACGTGTTCGGGTTAAATATAAATAAGGATGCAGGTGCCGGAGAGGATAACCCATATCCTAAATAAACTATGTGAGTGGCCATTTTTGTCATCATGCCATCTGTGCATCTCACCAAAGCAGAACAATACAAGACCATTTGCTTGAACTGCAAAATGGTCTTTCCTCGGACCCAACTGTGTGAGAGCCGGGACGCTAGCCCAAACCATTGGGTTCTGGCTCGTGTCCAGAATCCATCCGTCACTGTACGTCACTTCGAGTTGCGCGTCACCACCTCCGTGAATGAGGACCCAGCCATTGGCGAGGACGCTTGCTGCAAAGTCGCGACGAGGGTTCGGCAACGAGCTGGTTGAAATAGGAGCCATCTCCCAGACAAATGGTCTTTGAGTAGTATCCAGGGACCATACCGTAGTCATGGGCACGAGCTCAGAGCATGACGCGCAGTATCCACCAAGGAGGAGGAGCCGTCCATCCGGAAGCACGAGCGAGGCATGGCCATAGATGTCGGGTGGAGCACTAGGCGAAGATGGCAACTGGACAAACTCTGGACCAGACGGGCGGAAGATGTATTGCTCACTGAATGCGTTTCCAGACCCATCTGCTTCCTCACCGCCGATTATCCACACCCTGTCCCTCGTATAAGACGAGGAGTGACGAATCCGACGCATGGGTTGATTCGCCCAATTTTGTGGCTCTATGAGGAAAGATGGACCAGAGTTGGTCACGGTCGAGAGCAGGCCTGCCGAGTTGTTGAGGGTGGTAAGAACGGTCTGAGAATTGGGGCCAGGTTGGCCCCCAAAGAGAAAAAGCTGGGTGGGGTCGAAGGCGGATAGAGTGTGCCACGCGAGGGCAGGTGAGGAGTTGGTGGTGAGAAGCTGCCATGGTGGGGACGAGGAATTGAACGATGTAGATAGATCAAGCAGCAAGAGATCGGAAATCTCTGGTGCAGAGCTGTACGAGTAGGAATTGAACGGGTCGCTCAGTCCACCGTGGACATAGAGCTTGTTCTCCAGTAAAGCGACCGCCTGTGCCCATCTATGTATGTATCGCGAATGAGCGGAACTCGTTCAGATGGACGGCAAGTGGCATACTCACCTCGGTGACGGAGAGTATTGCGCAAACACTATATGCGAGAAATACAGATATATTACAATCTGGAAAATCATGTGGGCCAATGTTTGATGAAATGAGGATAAGTTACGCGTGTCAGTGGACGTCGTGAGTGTTGTTCATGAGATTCGTGACGAGGACAACCTTGACGTGCATGTCAATATTCGGCAACCACGGTTCAACTGTATTAGTAAGCAATCACCGCCTTACAAGTCTCAGGGGCACGTCTTTGATGCCCAAGGTAATATCAAGCTTTGCCTGCAATACTCGTCCTCGCCACTCATCCACGCTCTCCACTCGACCATCCAAGTCCACCGCAAGTAAGGGTCCCACCTGCCATTCTCGCAACAACATTGCGAGGAAGCACACCCCTTCAGTAGACGCAAATTTCCGACCAAGGCACGCGCGAGGACCTACAAGTGGGTTTGGTATGAATCGAGGAACGCATAAACCAATTCTGTCATGGCATACCGATGCTGAACGCTGTGTATTCCTCCGAACTATCCTTTTCATCGTTGTCTTTCTGCTTTCTGTACCATCTTGAGGGCCGGAACTCTTCGGGGTCAGACAGATATTGTGGGTGGTACTCTAAAATGCAATCATGACTACTAGCCGAGTGAGGATAACATAATGTGCTTACCGACGCCAATCATATCCACTACAACCTAAACACAGAATCAGCCAATGATCTATGATGTCAACCCCCGACAGTCTTACAGCAGTGCCCTTCTTCACAGTCAACGATCTGGGTTTATTGCCACTAGGGATTTCCAAAACTGTGTCCTGCAACGCTTCACGGACGAGAAATACTCCCGACGCTAAAATAGTTGTAACATTAGAACGTGTAAAGATATATCGCGTTTGTGCCTACGAAACATTCGGGTTCCTTCGTAGAACGCCGCAAGCATTTTGTCGAGTTTCCCATAATCTTCAAACAGCTGTAAAATAGATTGTTAAATCTTTTCAAAAGTCGTTTTTAATATAATCATACCAATGTATCGTCATCTCTCCCTTGTGTCACTTCCTGTACTTGAGCAACAAGCTCATCTTGAAGGTCCGGATATAGAGCAAGGAACGCAAGTGTTGCCGCCAAACTTTGGGCTGTGGTTTCTGCATATTGATATAAGTATTCCGGTGCCCGTGATTAGGACCAAGACGTGGACTTGCCGTGACCAGCAAACAAAAAGGAGAAAATATTGCCGATCTATTCCAAGATTTACCTATCAATCCCATTACCGGTGTTGACAGCCTCAATGTTACTTGCCAGCTCATTGTCATTCAACCCCATCCTGCCTCCTACATCTTCAGAAGCACGAACGAGAAGCGTAAAAAGGTCCCTCCCTCGTTCGGTTGAACTGTCCGCGGACCGAAATTTCTCCCGCGTGTTACTTACCAAGGTACGCATGAACACACGCATGGTATCGTAAGCTCGACGTGTACGTTGAATCCTGCCGCAGGTATCAAAAATCATCGTTTGATAATTTGTGAACGATCGAAAAAAACAAAGCAGCACTGACCATGGAAACGGTAATTTCCACATCCATGATGGGGCAGAGATTGCAAATAAAATCGTCTTGGTAATAATCACCATGCATTCTTGTATACTCATTTCGCCTTGCTGCGCAGGTGGACTGGCCCACGTGAACGGAAATCCGAAGCCGACAGATGCAAATATTGTAAGCGTGAACTATTGTAAAAAAACGATGGGTTGAGTGGTCATGCCCGAATAGTACGGACTAACAAGCTCACCTTGGATGTGAGGTCCTGAACACAGGGAACCTCGATAACATCTTTTGTGGTCCATCCTTCAACCGACGCCATCTCTGCATAAAGTTTGTGCGATGCATCCCAGACGAAGGCATAACTCCGCTGAATGAGGCAAGCGACAGGCGTATGATAGTGCGATCACCTACGTATCGTTGTTAAACGCAGGACTGGCAATTTTCCTGTGTTTTCTCCACAACTCTCCATCAGCAGAAATAATGTTGGGACCCCAAAAACTGAAGGACACATAATAGGGAAATCTGCGCATGAATAAACGTACTTTGAAACTCACAGGAAAAAGAGATGTTGAGGTTCAGATTTTCCAAAAGCTCCTGATCTCTGACCAGCAACGACGATCTGTTTCCCGACCTCCAAAGAGCGGGTATATATTGACGGGGCACCGCTGATGAATGGGACGATAGAAACGGTATCAGAGCCATAGCGATGATATACTGAAAGGATATGAGTTGGAGAAACCAAAGAAACAACATGCATACAATTCTTCTTCTTTCTCCAGTTCCAGGTGAATAGTATGCCTACAATACAACGCAGGTGAGGAGACGGAAGAGAGGTCGTGAGAATAGCCGACCTGGGTTCCACCATGTTTCTGGTAATGCTACACCAAAGATGGAAAGCGGCTGAAAGGGAACGTACAAGCCGGGAAGGGAGTCGACAGCCTGAGATTGCGGTCAGTAGCAAAATACATTCCCGGTGACGTCGACAGACCTTGACAGCACGAATAAACTTGAGTACGCGTGATACAACGAGGACGGAAACAATCGCGGCGATTGACGTGGACCAGGAGAGGTCTGACGGAATTACTTAGGAGATGATGTATTTCGATCCCAAATGCGTCTCACCGGTTTTCAACGAGCTCAATACTTTACTCGGGATGACCATCGTCATGATGAAACTGATACAAAGTACATGATCACTTAAGTATATATATATATATATTTAATTTATGCCATGATAAAGATAATGTCATAAATAATTAGGTAAGATCTAGCACAATGTCATTGAGCTGTTC
This sequence comes from Austroboletus eburneus, assembly GCA_038090175.1. NCBI lineage: Eukaryota > Fungi > Basidiomycota > Agaricomycetes > Boletales > Boletaceae > Austroboletus > Austroboletus eburneus. The sequence goes on along the minus strand of JBBPMF010000404.1, from coordinate 5,281 downwards.
GTCCGCCACGATCCGCAGGAGACACTTACAATTTACTCATAGTCATAGTCAAGAAAGTTCGCTCGGTGTAGTCGTTTGGCTCGCCACGGCGGCCTCTGGCGTTCAATATACGTCAACAATTCGCGTGCACCTTTATCGAGACTCGAGCCCGCTCACCTTCGGCCAAGCCCCTACCCAGACTCCTGCCTTTCGGGTTTATCTCTTGGTGTACCCGGTTCTTGAACAATGCACCATTCGGTGTAGTGGACGTTTCCGTCGAAGGAATAGCAGCGCACAGACCAGAGGTTGCGAGAGCACAAACGGAAAGACTCGTGAAGACGACAGAGCAGCGCATGATCGTGAGCAAATGTTCTGTGTGTGGAGTGCGGATGTGGTGTTGAGTAATGTTAATGAGCAGTCAGAGGCCTGCCTGGACTCCTTTTTATCCATCTCCCCGGGTGCCTGTTTACTCGAGGCAGTTGGCCGTGTTGCGTCACCTGTGCACACCATTCATCGAATAATGACTTGTCCGACGTGCTCCCGTACACTACAACCCCTTGGATTACCCTCTTCGGATTCAAACCCTCGGGCGTGCTCCCACGCGGAGAACGGTGCGGCTGTAGCGAAACTGACAAGGTACTTCGCTTTGCACCGCTATTCCATGTTCACCGTCTCCAGGGTCGCTCATAACCATTTTTACCATCCCAAATTTGTACTCCTCAAACCTGCCTGTTCTTTTGCTGCCCAAGTGCTAAGGTGGGCATCTATCAAAACACTGATGCACCAAACACTGCAAGTGACTCTCTCATGCGAACAGCATGGTTGGTAGTGACACTGTCATCCCATGTTTCCACGATTTGTACGCACACTCGCCCCTCTGAGGTTCGTCTTCCCAGACATTTACTCAGCCGGCCACAGACAGGAGTATAGATAGTTATATCTATGAGATGAAGAACAGCCTCGCGTTACGTCGACCGATTTACTCTTTGACGTGGCATTACATGACGTATTATTACTCGGCAAGAACACCCCGCTCTTCTCGTGCTCGGTCGTTCTACGTACACACGACGTGGATCAATGAATTGGGGTTTAATCTTATTGCCGATAATTTCTCGATTTCGCAGGCTCGTTAAAAAAGACGACTATCGACTTCCCGAAACTGCTGTCGAACGAACATTTTGAGACGGGCTGCGTTCTGTTTTTTTTTTGGGTTAGCGTAAAGACAATGCCTTGATCTTGTTTTAGGCAACACTGCACCGGTCAACGAAAACCGATCAAACCAGCCCGTGTTACTTGGTTTACCTGCCAAGCTCGAACGTTTGAGGTATAACATATATATTAATATGATAGTCATTTTCAGCAAACTCGAAATAAACTTCTCTCGCAAGTCCATCTTTTCCGACTGATCCTCCAAGCTCACCACTCTAGTGCACCCGATGCATGGGTTGCGAAGGAACTGCTACAAAAGTGTAAGGCGCTGCTGGTACTTGAACGAACGTGTAACCCTGATGACTCCGTTTCCACAGTCGATGAAACGTCGATGTTTTCAGCATCTGAACAAGGCGGTGACGACTCTGCCCCGCCCTTAAAATGTCATCTGAACCCGCCGGCACCGACATCACGAGCTATTGTTGTTGAAGAGGACCATCAGGGATGAATAGCAACTGGGATCTCGGGCAACAGAATTAGCCTGCGCCTCTAACAACGCCACCGGCGAAGGACGAGGCCAGCACGAAAATAGAGAGGGACAAAAGAGGCGCAAAAACAAGCATGGTGAGGCATGCCACCAGGGCAAGAGCGCAGGGCAGCCTACGCCCTCTAGGTTATATAGCCATAACATAGGGACGACGGCACCAGAGGAAGCCAGCGCGCGGTCTCTTTTTCTAAGTGCCGTGTTCTTCGTGTACTTGCTATCAGCTTCCTTCGTCACAGGCAGTCAGAGGGCAGGTATTTCGCAGTGTGAGCACTGAGATTGATTGGGATCCAAAAACAGTCAAAAGTTAAGTATGTTACAAGCCATCGTACGGATCTGGCCGAGGGAGGCCTCGGTTGTCGGCATAATTAAGGTGCTGCCTCAGCACTCGAGAAGCGAGCCGTAGTTGGCGCATGGTAACAAACAGACATCCCGCGTTGACGACCAACATCACAATCACCGCCACTCCAATCCACCGCAAGGGTATTATCGTACTGCGGCCAGGTACCTCCACGGAGGAGTCCTCAGCGTACTCGTCAGAGAGGAGGCGATCTCTCTCGACCTCGTTCTTTCTCCCTTGGTCAAGGGCGATATAGCCGTCGTTGCCCATCTGTCTGTCAGGAATCAGTCATAGTCATATCATAGCCAGTCAGAGGGGCCTGGCTTACCGATAATGATTCGTCTTTGTCTCGTCTGCTCAGGAGACCGGAAGAGTATAGGGCTTAATTGATTGTATTATCCTGGGCCATTTATAAGTGGGCCTCAGTGATACCCCTACATCAAACCTTGCAAAGGAGTCATTTCACCATTTTTATCACCTGCGGATAAACTTTTTGAGCACGGATGCTGAGAATTCCCGTTATCCTATACCATAATGAACAGCCCACTTCGTTGGACCTCGCACAGGCTGCCAGGAGACAGGTTCAAGAATTGAGTCCTCCCATCACGGAATTGTATAGCCTTGTCTCTTTTTCGGCGCCGCCATACACCACGCAAACGGCGAACTCGACATGGACATGGGAAGCTTTCATCCGGCGGTCTCATCTATGGTATACGATCTCGTTCGCATGGTTTCCGGGATTCAAAATATTCATGATTTATCGCACCGCCTCAGCACACCATAGGCAGGCTCGAACAATATATCTGGTATGCACGGCAGAACTGGCTGTCTAGTACCACCCCATGCCCCCGATTTCCAAGCCCTTTCGCCCGCACGCCAGTGTCGCAGTGCTAGCATGTCTCGGTGCGCTCGCCGCGGTGACGATCTTCAATGTCGCGTTTACCTTTTACACCGTCCACACGGTCAGAGATCTGTTGCCAAGCGAACGCGAGTGGAGTACGTTTTATGGTCGATCTGAGGTCGGCTCGAGCTGACGCCCTCCTCTTCAAGCATACATAGGAGACGACTTTCCCTCGGACCTGCCCATCGAGATACCGCTGGCAGGCATGAGCGTGGTCCCAGGCGAGGACCACTTTTCGCTATACGACGATGACGAATGGGGCACCCTCTTCCCGTCCGATGGCTTCGTACGCCTGGGCCCCAAGGACCGCACTTTCCACGTGTCGCTCTTCCATCAGCTTCATTGCCTAGACGTCATTCGTGTCGGCTACTTGACGAACCGGACACACACGTTCGAGCACATTCAGCACTGCCTGCGATATCTTCGGCAGATCCTCGTCTGCCATGCCGACACGACGTTGGAAGTGGATATCCCGCAGGTTTTGGACGGTGTTTGGACCCACTCTGCAAATGGAGTCGGTTCCGTTCATAGATGTAAGGATTGGACTGTGCTACGCAGATGGGTGGCCGATCATCCCAGCTTACCGCTCGAGTGAGCTTAACATGCGCAATCCTCGTTTTTATGCCTCGATTCGACCAAGTGCGTGGGCGCAACCATGACCAGGGTGCACACTGCAACCCCCATGAAGCATTCTTGCCCGGATAGGCGTCGGGGCATATAGGTCATGAAACCACATTTGTTATCTAATAGCACACTTCCTTTTAAGGCAAAGGGTAATTATATAACTCCCTTTTATAAAGAGACAGGGTATCCGTTCAGATAGATGTGCAGTCACGGTCATAGCAAATTGCGTTCCAAGGTATTTATGTGAGTCGCGTCCTGAAAATAAACTTGGGGGGTATCAAGATATGGTATACGAGAAAGTGGGTTGTAGTACCTGAGTGTCACGGGGTTGGTAATGCCAGCATGGGCGGTCTAGGCGGGGCTGAGGGCAACCCCATCGACATCCACATCAGGGTGTCCGAAACCGAAAAGCTTGAGTTCTGTATCATGTTCATGTTTTGACGAGTTTGACTCGGACTCCTTGATTCCTTCCATGTCAGTATTGGTGACTAGACCATCGGTATAGCCGGCCGAGGTGCCAGTCTCTTCTCCACGGCGGGGTATCCATTTGATGCGGGTGGAGACAACAGATTGGGGAGCATGTTCTGAAGAAATACCAAGACCGACGCGTATGATGATGAGTACAGGAGCAATGCCCTGCGATAAGAGAAAAGGTTCAAAAATAGACTGAGGACGGGTGAGCACGTTACTTACATAAATTTGAACGGCCATGACCGCAAGGATGCCTTCCGCGGGGCTAGAGACGGCAAAGAGTACGCAGAACACGAGTTGAACCAAGAGATAAAGGGCGCCACTTTCGACTATAAGCATCATGGCGCGGCGTGTGGCACCTCCACCAATCTTAAGAGGGGAGTCAGGAACTGCGCGAGAGGTGGCCCAGATGCGGTAAACGATGAGGGACGTGACCATGACATTTGTGCAGAGCGGGAGGACGTATCCGGCGATGCCAAGAGGAACGATGTAAGCAGGAGGGGCCGGGGCAGTGGGGTTCGTCGCGAGTAGGATATCAATGACGCCGACGATACAAGCTGGAGATGAGAGTGAGATGATGTAAGCAAAGTATGGCAGAGAAGAAAGCGTACCGAAGCCGGCGAGAGAGGTGATGAGAGGGAGTATGATGATATAGTACTTCCTTCCCCATACCATCCAGCAACGATAGATGAGGACGAGATCACCCAAGAGATCAGTGAAAGATATGAGGAGGTCAGCACCGACGAGCTGACTCGTCTCCTTAGAGTAGTCGGTGACGCCAGTGGCATTCTTTTGACAGGAACATACGTCAGCGGGTTGTGACAGTCAGGGTGCCAGAGGCGCTTACGAGGGTAATGTAAAAATGGTTGAACTCGAGCGCAAAGTGAGTCGTGCAACACAAGAAGATGAAGCAGTTGAGGTAAATGACAGGATTGTTGAGAGAGTCGCGGAGACGCCTACGCCTGAGGATGACGAGGGAGACGATGAAGAGGGTCGCGTTTACGCCTGCAATTGGGAAGATGTTAGCGAAGGCAGCGTGAGAATGATGGAGGCGATGGAGAGATATGCACCCCACAGAACAGCCTCGCACGCAAAGCCAATCAAAGCAGCCAAGTCGTTGGAAAGCTGCATTGAATGAGTGGGCGATGGTGGAGGAGGGAAAGGAGGAGGAGGGGAGGTTATACGCTGCACGCTGGACTCCCATTACGGTGGTCATGTGGCTCGCCGGAGGAGATTCACTATTATATAATGCCGGCGTCGCATAATCTTAATC
>JBBPMF010000403.1:0-28694 GCA_038090175.1 Austroboletus eburneus | reverse complement strand
CTTCATCAACTTCTAGCTTGATGTGGTTTTGAAGTAGTAATAACTCGACTCGTCTGAACTTGTTGTAACATAAGGCCTTTGTTCCGATGCATATATTTAATGCACATTATGTCGGTACCACGTCAGGATCCTGTGCTTCTGCATGCACACGTGATGGACCAGAGGTTTCGCGGAATGTCCGTTATTGATCTTTTTCATCGTCTTCGACCATCGTTCCAGGCTCGATCGCCGAAGGAACTACCCTCCTGATGTTCAAACAACCATGAATCATTCTTCGTGTTCACTCGCGACCCAAGGTCCAGGAACAAGGTAAAGTCTAAGCCCATATCATATACGTGCAAAAAGCATGACAGCATGGAATACATGATACGGGCTACTCCTCGTCTTCGTCGTCACCATCACGGCTGCACATTCACGATTGTGAGTAGATTGTACAGGATGGCATGCGGACACATACGCGATGTTGTAGAACCGGAGTTGATACACGTCTTTTGAAGACGCGACGACGCGAATCCAATCGCGCAACGTGTTTTTCTTCAAAAACTTTTTGGTCAAGTACTTGAGGTATCGTTTCGAAAAAGGCACATTGGAGGTGACGATGATTTTATTGGAGGCTACATAGGATCAGCTAGCGGCGGGGTGGTATGGGAGATGTCGTACCATCGCGTGTTATCTTGACATTGTCACCCAGCTGGCCAGTCTTGCCCTCGACCTTGATGCGGTCGTGGAGGAATTTTTCAAAGTCGGCGCCATCAAAGACACCGTCGCCAGCGGGACGGGAGTAGTCGATGACGAACTTGTGTTTGGTGGACGAGGACTTTGCTGCGGCGGGCTACATGAGGAGGGGTGAGCCTACTGAGAAGGTAACTCAGCAAAGCGTACCATGTTGGGCGGAGTCGGGAAGAGCTTGTGTGGACACGACGAGGAGTGGGGCTGTAAAACTGTACAGTCGGGTTCCCACGATAGATAACGAAGAGCCTAAAAATAAATAAATAAATAACTAGTTTGCACATGTCGCTCACGCGAGATGAGATTGCCTCAGCGCAGAGGGAGGGCGACTACGCCATCAAGGCCGAGTCGTCCCAGCCTAGACTAGACACATCCCAGTGGCCTCTCCTCCTCAAAAACTACGACAAGCTCCTCGTCCGTTCAGGCCATTTCACCCCCATTCCTTCCGGGAGCAGCCCTCTCAAGCGCGACATCTCCAGCTACATAAAGTACTCTCTTCCCTCTCCTACCCGCATCTCTCTCATTCCCTGTGCGTAGGTCTGGTGTCATTAATCTAGACAAGCCTTCAAACCCCTCGTCGCATGAGGTTGTCGCCTGGCTCAGGCGCATGTTGCGCGTAGAAAAGACAGGCCACAGTGGAACTCTGGACCCAAAAGTAACAGGTTGTCTCATCGTCTGCATCGATCGCGCAACCCGTCTCGTCAAATCCCAACAAGGAGCAGGTCTGTGCGCCCTTCTTGTCGTCGAACTGCTCCGCTGACTAGTACTCAGGCAAGGAATACGTTTGCGTTTTACGACTGCACTCCAGCCTCCCAAATCCCACCGCTCTTCCCCGCGCGCTCCAGACTTTGACTGGTGCTTTGTTCCAACGACCCCCCCTCATTTCCGCCGTGAAACGTCAACTGCGCATACGTACCATCTATGAATCCAAGCTCCTGGAATTCGACGACAAGCGTAACCTTGCTGTATTCTGGGTGTCGTGTGAGGCTGGCACATATATCCGAACACTATGTGTTCACCTTGGATTACTACTTGGTGTCGGTGGTCACATGCAAGAGCTGAGGCGAGTGCGGAGCGGTGCTATGTCGGAAAACGATGATATCGTGACCATGCATGACGTGTTGGACGCGCAGTGGATGTACGATAACACCCGGGATGGTATGCACGCATTTACCGCTGTCTTCAGTCAAGTTGACGCCTTACAGAGTCGTACCTTCGCCGGGTCATCAGGCCCCTCGAAAGCTTACTGATTGGTTATAAGCGCATTGTCGTGAAGGATAGCGCGGTCAACGCTGTGTGTTACGGAGCAAAACTCATGATACCTGGCCTACTTCGGTACGAGGCCGACATTTCTGTCAATGAAGATGTCGTCCTTATGACGACTAAAGGTACTGTCCAATCACTCGATCGTCAAGTTTATATTTGACGTTTGAACAGGAGAAGCGATTGCTCTTGCAATTGCACAAATGTCCACGGTCGAGCTTGCGACATGCGATCACGGTGTTGTCGCGAAAGTGAAGCGATGCATCATGGAACGTGATACTTACCCTCGCCGCTGGGGCCTTGGTCCAATGGCGTTGCAAAAAAAGAAGTTGGTCAAGGAAGGGAAACTTGGAAAACATGGTGAGAAGATAAATGGCGTTACACCCGCCGAATGGAGCCGTGACTACATTGACTACAACCGGGAGGTAAGTTCAGCATCGTGAATGTAGGGACCAGACATTAAAAGCCTTTCAGCAACCCCTGGTCACCGCAGCCACATCCACTACGATGGCCACTGTCTCCGAGTCACCAGCTTCAGTTCCAGCAGCAGGTGAAGCGCCAAGTTCCCCGCCAAAGGAAAAAGAGAAGAGGCGTAAGCGTAAATCAGAAGCTGCAGAGGGGAGCGCGAGCGTTTCCATGGACGTGGAGGGTGCGGGGGCTGATGTGGTGGATAGTGAAAAGAAGAAGCGGAAAAAGGAAAAGAAGGAAGCGGAAGGTGGTGAGGACGAGGAAGCTCGGAGGGAGAGGAAACGTTTGAAGAAAGAAAAGAAGGCCAGGGAGGCGGCTGAAAACGCCTAAGGGTTGCATGGCTCTGGGTGGCTTGTGTCAGGTAGCGATTGGTCCTGAACTCGTGTGATCGCAAGTTGGTTCCTATCTTTGATTTTCCTAGGCGATGCTTGGTTGCTACGTCTTGTACGCACCTGCACCGCCCACTATCACCGCTGTACAGTGTAGCCATCAAACTGGTGTCAATCATTTGAACAAACATATACGACTTTGTTTCAAATATCGAGCCTATCTGTCGCATCCTTCCACTCACACCGCACCGTGACCTTTGAGTTCTACACCTGAATTTCATTACGATGGCCATCATGCCCAAGAGCCACAAACAGATACCCAAATTCGAAGCTGGTAGGCACCATGGCGCATGTAATGAATATCATGTCTCTGATGGTCATTTAATAGGTCCTGATTATGAAGTTTTACACACACTCGGCGAAGGTGCTTATGGGACTGTCGTAGCAGCCCTCCATAAGCCCTCCGGGAAACATGTGGCGATCAAGAAGATCCTTCCGTTTGACCATACCCTCTTCTGCTTGCGAACATTGCGGGAACTCAAGTTACTCAAGTTTTTTTCTGACGTATGCATAAATGAAAACGCAAGTACACCTCCAGATCACCCTCAGGCTGCACATGTAACGATGACGACCATACCTAACCCAGATTATCTCAATACTGGATGTCGTCAAGCCTCCATCCATAGATGCCTTCAAAGAAGTCTATTGTAAGACCATTTAATCCTGATCTTTGACGTTTATCGAACGTGAGATGGCAGTTGTTCAAGAGTTGATGCAAACCGATTTGCATCGTGTCATCCGTACTCAATCCCTCTCCGATGATCACTGTCAAGTGACTATCCCCTTTATTCAACGGGGTGCCCTTACCAACCTAGTTCTTTCTAGTACTTCATTTACCAACTTCTCCGAGCCCTCAAGTCCATTCACAGCGCAGATATCGTTCACCGTGATCTCAAACCCGCCAATTTACTCTTGAATGCGAATTGTGACTTGAAAGTCTGCGATTTCGGTCTAGCTCGGAGCATTAACTCGAGTGCTTCTGGTGCGAAAGAAATAGGATTGATGACCGAGTACGTCGCGACACGGTGGTATCGCGCGCCCGAAATCATGCTTTCATTCAAGATGTACACCAAGGTACGGCAGTCGACAATATACTATCTGAACAAGATTTCCTCAATACTTTTAGGCTGTTGATCTATGGGCGGTCGGTTGTATCCTGGCAGAGTTGTTAAATAGGAAACCCTTGTTTCCAGGGCGGGACTACGGACACCAACTTGATCTGATCCTGGACGTCATAGGTCAGCTTGTGTCACGTAGGTTTGTTCAGCGCGACTCAAACAACGTGGAACAGGTACACCGACGCTAGACGAGTTTTATTCCATCACATCCAGGCGATCAAGGGACTACATTCGAGCTCTTCCCATTCGCAAGCGAAGACCCTTTGCTCAATTATTTCCAAAAGCATCTCCAAACGCTGTCGATTTCCTGCAAAAAACATTGGTCATGACACCACTTTTCTAGCTGATGCTAACTGCTGATCGCCGACTGCAGACATTCGATCCAAAAAAACGCATGACAGTTGATGAAGCTTTGGATCATCCATACGTCTCAGCATATGTGTGTTTAGTTTCATCCGTTGGCAAAGCCACCGCTGACAGACGCATCCCACCTCAGCATGATGCCGATGACGAGGCAAGTGTCGCATCATTGGATCCGGACTATTTTGAGTTTGATCGTGAGTCGTAACGACTAGTACGACACGTCAGCCCGCTGATCTTATGTTCACGCAGAGTCTAAGGACGATCTCACTAATTCTGAGCTGAAACGTACCCAATTTTTTTTGCTTCTTAGTGTCCCATCTGACCAATACATGCAGAACTCTTGTTCGATGAAATCCAATCCTTTATACCGTCGATCTGATGAAGAAGCCTCAAACACACGAACAGTGGTGTAACATACTTTACCATGTGGCTGCAGCCGAGCTGTCATATAGTACTTAATTATTTCTGTCATCCCGAGCAATTCGCGCATAAATTATTAATATTTCCATCACAGAGTGACGGAACGGCCTTCGGCCATATTGTCTGTGTGTGAAGGAGGGATATTTGGGCTGCCGAGCCCGTTTGCTCGTTCGTCTGACACCCCTCTCCAAGGATCTGGGTCGGACTGCAGGCCGCTGGGGACGCCACATACAGTACGAGTCACGGTAGGGACGGGCGAGGGGACGGGATAGGCAACGATTTCGAACCTGCGAAAGTTCTCATCAGGGGGCTACCGCTACCCGGACCGTCGCCTTTACAAGGCCGTTTAGGGTGTCAGTGTCAGCTCCCAGTCTTACGCCCTATCGAGGGAGTTGGCCAAGGTGCACAGAGGCGGTAATGGCATGTGGAAGGCGTGACCCCGGATAGACTGGTTGCGATTCGGAATATACGGGGGCCCGGAGGGACTCTGCTTCCTGCCCAACTTACACTCCCACAGGTGGTGCAGGCACGTTGGAGTCATTCCAATGTGGCGTCCGCCCTTCACCATCCCCAAGGGATTCGACGAGGAACACAGAACAAGTATGACAGGCAATGAAATTGGTGTGATATGCCGCATTAGTGTATCAAACAAAACTCAAGGATAACAGTAACTACCATCATGATATCAATCATCAGATCTCAGAACCTCCCACCTGCCCAAAACCCTGATGCAACACCCTCCACACCAAAATCCCCAAATCTTGTATCACCATCCAATTCCGTCCCATACATGGTCCGTTTCGCTGGAGGGGCAGGGTTACCCTGTTCAGTGGCCGACGTTTTAATAGCTGTCAAGCCGAGACCCGAAGCGATTTCATTGCTCGATGGAACCCTCTGTAGTCCACTTGATCCGCCAGTTTCTCCTCGCGCTAAGGAGCCCCCCGAGGCGGCACGTCCACTCCCTCTCGAACTCGATCGCGGGATCCCAAATGCCCCAAGTCGGTCGGAGTGACGACTACCTGGGCGATCGGGATTTGCTGCAGGCGAAGGGGATGTAGGTGGTTCCGGATGAGGAAATGTCCCCATCGTTAGAGGATATACAGCCTGGGTGGGTGTCGAGGCAATCGGTACAAAGGTAAAGCTGAACGGATTCTGGTTCTCAACGTTATTTGTGGAACTAGTTGATGGTGCACTCATAACGGGAGGAGAGGTGGGGCCATAGAAGTTTGGAGGGCGTTCCATTGGAGGTATCAAGTCGTCCTCCCGTTCAGAGAAGACGAGAAAGCTTGTGCCACCAACTTGCTTGGAGGGTTGCAAAGTATCGGGGGGCTCAGTTCGCGGAATTTGCGAGGTTGACGGTGCCTCTCCACTCTTCTGTTCCAGTTCATGAATCTTCGCTCGCTTGTGGGCTGGTCCCCCGATATTACTCTCTGATTCCGTCCCCACACCCTCTTGTATCGGGTCTAAAGTTTCCGACGTGCTACTTGGGACAGAATCCCGATGACGTTTGCCCAATACTGAGTTAGGGAACCCGGGCAATAGCAAACCAGTTTGCTTAGGTTCTTCGTTAAATCGCAAGTCCGATGGGGCCAGCATATCGAGATTTGAAGGTTCGGAAGGGGCCGAACCCTCGGTTGCCGGGAGACTGCACACCATCAGATTAGGAAAGAAAAAGGAAGTATGTCAACATACGCAAAAGGAAGATAAGGGGTTCGAACGCGCTTTGGTGTCGAAGGTGGTTCTGGTAATCGAACTGAATGATCGCGAACTGTTACAACTGAGGTATCGTTGGACGGTGAGTTCCTTGCTTGAGCACGAAGATCTTGGATTTCCGACGTTAAATTCCGGATCTTCGTCTCAAATGACTCAACCAGAGAAGAGACCTTCTCTTTCAATTCAGTGAGTTGGGCTTTATGAGTGTCTAACTCCTGATGTACAGGAGCGAGCTGCCCACGAAATTAATACGGATATAATCTGTGCACAATACCACTCACTGCATCAGCGATCAGAGAATCTAAGGCCTTACTTGAAGGCCCGGACACCAAATGCAGGTCTAATTGCGACTGGCCGCTCATATGTTCCAAAGTCTTCTTGGGATCTAACATCCGGAGTGTTAGGCATGGGCTCGAATAACTGTAAACATGGTATTGCTTACGTGGAGCTTCTACAGAACCGCCAGGTTCTGGTTCTGGAAAAGTCTTAGCGCACCAAACACGACGAACAATGTTGCCCTGACCTTCTGTAATTGTCGTTTCGGACGGCTTGACTGATTTGCTACTCCTTACTCTCTTCGGCGTCCGCGAGATTTCAATGGACTTGGTGATTGCACGAGCGCCGGTGCCACCTGCTATTGCTGGTCGTCCCACACCAAGTCTATACTGAGTTTGTTTCGCTTTCCTCGTGCGCTGGGGGGGCTCGTAGGATTTAGTTTCAGGGTGACGATGGGGCAGGGGGAGCTCTGCTTCGTCCTCGGAACCGTGAATAATGATCGAGCCTGTCGATTGTCCCCTGGGTCGGGCTCCGGCAAAGTTCGGTATTCGGGGTTGTGATGCTCGTGGTGGGTTGTGTCGCGGCGCTTGTGGCCTTGGGTGTAGTGAGAGAACATATAAAACCAAGAAATAGGCAAGGAATTACCGGGAAGCATCCAATAAAAGATCAATGAGAGCCTCGGTCTTGAGATTTGCCTTTACGCCATAGTCCTTTGTGATAATTGGATGAGATCTGGGATGGATTGGATGGAAAATGAACGACTGTACTTTGCATAACTTCTGAAGGTCTACACGTTTCATAGCCTCGAGGGCTTCCCTGCCTAGGACTGGACTCATATGTAGACGGACCGGAGACGGAGATGATGGTGGTTTGAGTGCAAGACAGACAACAAAGCCAACCAAACAACGCGACGTCACATGATTAGCGTGCAGTCCCTGACCCCAAATATGGTTCCGCCCGGACCGGACAACGGAAGTCGTATCATGCCAAGTCCAACCTACTACGACCTCGCACAGGTTGCCCAGCACAACACCCCTGCGTCTGTCTTTTCCTTTCCCCCAAAGACACTCACCCATTCTCCCCACAGCTCCTGCTGGGTTATCATATCCGACAAGGTTTACGACGTCACCGACTTCCTGTTCGTAAGTCCCCAACCGACCTCCTCTCTTTCGCCTCACCGCTTCTAGGATCACCCCGGAGGTCCTCAAGTCATCCTGAACTTTGCCGGACGGGATGCTACCGCCGTATATATCCCGATCCATCCTTCCGATGCACTCCGCAAGCACATCGCTCCGGAAAAGCATCTTGGCGATCTCGATGAAGCCTCTGTTCTCCGACTGAGACAAGTCGTCAAGAACCAGACCAAGACAAGGGATGAACTGCGAGTGCAGGATGCCCTCGAAAGTAGACCCCCCCTCAGCCGGATTATTAATGTTCAGGACATGGAGGTATACCAACACTCCAACCAAGCGTTCACACATTTGATGCTTGCGTTCTCCCTAGGACACAGCCAAGAAGATTCTTCCATACAAAGCCTTTGCTTACTATTCGTCTGCCGCAGATGATAGCATAAGTATGTCTCCGTTTCCGAGTCGAGTCATCCCCGTTTTTACAACGAAACAGCACACGTGGAAAACGCTCGTGCGTTCAGTCGCTTCTTCTTCAACCCTAGGGTCATGAAGGCTGTTTCTGGATGTGATACCTCGTCCACCATGCTTGGCTACAAGACATCTATACCTGTGTACATCAGTGGCTCTGCCTTAGCCATGCTAGGCCATCCTCTTGGTGAAGTCAATCTTACGCGCGGCGCCTACAGGACTGGCATCATCCAGATGGTTTCAACCAACTCCTCAGTGTCCTATGGTCAGATTGCCGCTGCGCGAGGTTCGCGCGATCAGCCCATTTTCTTCCAATTATATAAGAACAAGAATGATACCACCGCCGCCAAATGTATTCAGGAAGTTGAGGAACTGGGCTACAAAGCAATTTTCCTAACCGTCGACGCACTCGTCCCGTCAAACCGGGAATTAGATACCCGTGCCCCACATTACCTAGAGGACTTCGAGAATCCGGGAACCAAGCGACAACCAAATTCCAGTAACGATGAAGAGCAAATTAACATATTGGGCACTGCTGGAGGTCTGATCATCAATAACGATCTTGACATGACTTGGGAAGAGGCGAGTTTTCTCAAGGGGGCTCCGTTTCATTCATATAATATTTGGATTGTAGACAATACCGTGGATGCGAAACATCACCAGGCTTCCCATAGTTATCAAAGGTACGATTGTTGCGTATAGTTGACTCACACTGACAATACCATTGATTCAGGGATTCAATGTGTTGCAGTGGGTTTGCCTCGATTTCACTGTTGCTGACTTCTGACTATAGCAAGGATGCCGTTCTTGCTGTGGAAGCTGGTTGCGATGGCATTGTGCTCTCGAATCACGGTGGTAAGCTTTAGCCACGCAAGCTATCAGCGTGCTTTATCTTTACTGTCCCAGGCCGTCAACTCGACTAGTAAGTAGCCACATTGGCTGACGGGCAGCCAGTTACATCTCAGAATGCAGCTCGCTTCCGCCCTTAGAAGTGCTTTACAGACTTCGTAAAGAACATCCCATGGTGTTTGAAAAGACTGAAGGCACGTAGTACATCCTCATTTTTATTTTCTTCCAGTCTGAAAAAACCAGTTTATATTGATGGCGGCATCCATCGTGGAACTGGTTGGTAAACAAGTCAAATTCATCATCTGTACACTGATGATCTTCTTGAGATGTACTGAAGGCCCTCTGTCTTGGTGCAAAGGCTGTCGGACTTGGTCGTGCCTTTCTCTACGCACAAAGTGTGAGTGCAACTCTTGAGTGGAAAATATTCAGCTGATCGTTTTTCAGGCTTATGGCGAGGCTGGTGTCGTTCATTTGGTGCGAATCCTGCAGCGCGAAATCAAATTCGGCATGGAGTCCCTCGGTGTTCGGTCAGTTGATGAGCTTTCGCCGGAGATGGTGCGTGCTCCGATATTTATCGAGACTGCATTATTGAGGGTGCCGATCGAGGTTGAGCGCGTTGATTGGCAGCCTGCCATGCCTTGCAAGTTGTGACAGTCGAGGGGATGGACGTAATGTACTTACATGTAGTATATCCTGTTGTTTTGCTTTCAGGGAACTGATGACTCACGTGATTACGCCTACATGTCCGCCTCGTGCCGTCGCACCGTTGTTCAACTCTTTAAGCAACGTCCTCCACTACCAAATCCGTCTTTTCTTTAGACACGCACTCCGGACACCGCATGGGATTCTGTCGCAGATGCGGTGACATTGTCACCGGAACGCGTTGCAAATGTGGTGGTGCTGCAGTTGGTTTGTCTGTCGCTCTGATCGGTGTCCCGGCACTGTAGCTGAGGATGTCCAGCGCCTGTTTTACAGTGGTCGTCATCGAAATCTCAGTTAACCGACAAGTGGTCGCAGACATATATTTCGAAAGACAAGTCACCTAGTCGCCCGCCTATTCAGATCGACAGTACCTCTTCTGTATTACAACCCAACTTAACCGGATCAAGAACTGAATCGGTCGAGTTTCCCCCACACCCTGTTGTTACTCGTTTTCCCCGCCCAAATTCATCTCGTCTTTCCACTTCCATTCCCAATTCACGTACCTTCTCCCCTGCGGACCCTTTGTCTCCCCCGACACGACCGTCCGACATTGACGAGAAGAGATCGCCTTCGCCTGCTACTCTTGCGGCTGAGGCTGGTATTTTGCAGGCACCCAACGGGCCTGAACTCTCCAAAGCATACGGTTCCGTCCTGCAGCCCAAGGAATCTCTTGCAACATATTCTTGTGCAGTTTGCCTTACCGAGTTTCAACCAGATGCAACAATCTTTCCGGATCCTTCTACACCCGAGTCTTCGGATCGATTTTTGTGTAGACCATGTTTTGTCGCCAATGGCGGATCAAAGGGTGACTGCCAAGTTTGCCGCCGACCTGTCCTCATTTTAAAGAACGAAGGAGGATTCGTGGAGTCATCCGGTCGTGTTTGGCACAAGAGGTGTTTCAGCTGCGGCAAGTGTCACAAGAATATTGGCGATACCCCCGTGGTTGATTTGTCAGGACAACCATGTTGTGCTGATTGCTTTGGTATCTCTCTGAGGGGAAACACTACGCCAAGGAAGACTCATGCCTTACCCAACTTGGAGAAAGCTGACAATCGACCATCAAATATGCTTTTCACGGATTCAAAGAGCCGTGAGGGTAGTCCCGCCATCGATGAACTTGAGCAGAGGCTCAGTATCATGAAGAGCAGGGAAGGTAGTCCTGTTCTTGAAGAGCTCACGCAACGACTGAATGCGGTCCTTAATCGGACGCCGCGCGACCTCTCTCTCTCGATGTTTTCCTCTCTGAACAAAGATGACAGGGAGAATAGCCCGCTTTCACACCGCACTTTACAAAGGAAGAGGTCGGCTGCGGTCACCACTTCTCGCCATGACGTTGATTCTATCGACGTCTTAACCGATCCGGATAGTGGTGAAACGAGTTCTGCTACCCTCCGTCAAGTTATCCAGGCAGACGGCGTACATCCTGACCATGTTCTCCCTTCGACGAGGCCATCTTTTGACGCGATAGAAGAGATGAAAAGTCGGTTCTTAAATCAGGTCGCTTCACCAGCTGTGTCGTTTACAGACCCAACTTCTTCACCTGATTTGCTGTCGAGCACTATCACAAGTTCATCAGCAACTACACCATCGCGGATCCCTCGTGGTATTTCCAGAATTAGCGGTTCTCCCGGACTGCGACACGCTGCGAGCACTTCGAGTTTGCATTCGCCGACGATGTCGTGGACGCCTTCTACCCCTGATCTCATCCCAGACATGTCAGACACTCTTACGCAATCATCAGGACCTTCTTCCCCGCCGACCTTTAGCCCACAGGTACATTCCCGGGAGGATTTTGTTAGCAATCTTAGAGAGCATACCCCAGCAAAGGGATTGGTATTTGAATGCTCTACGTCAGGCATAACGACCCCGAAGCCTAGGGATTCCATCAGCAAGTCTTCGATACCGACTGCCACACTCTCTTCTGGATCTCTATGTGCCAAGTGTGGTGGGTCATTGTTTGTCACGGGAGGAAGTGGCCGCTTTGTTACGGTTCCCGAACTTAGCGCTAGTGGACCTCCGAAAACCTATCACACGGAATGCTTTCGATGCACTTTGTGTGATGGTCCTTTCAGAGAAACGGCTAACGGACAAGCAGTGTTTGTGCGGGGAGAAGGAGGTGCATGTCATATAGAGGTCAGTCGGGTGATTTATACACGAGATGCAAAAGGCCTCACTTTGAAATAAATTAGTGTGCACCGACGCAGAAGACACAGACTAGAACCACGACAGCTGGAGGCCTTGTCAAATCCACATCATTAGACCCCACACTCAGTCCACCTCTTGCACCACTCACCAACACTATTCAGGCTGTGTTGAAGCCCGGCGGGACAAACCAGATCCAACCACTCAGAGATACGTCGCATCACGGCAACAGTTCATATTCATCTTCTCGATACGAACGACTATCTCCGTCGGTACCGTCAATATCGTCACCGTTTTCTCGCTTCGGCAGCTCAGCTGTTTGCCCTGGATGTCAGAAAGCGGTCTCTCCGATGGAGATGGGTGTCGTCCCTGGCCCCCAAGGGTCAAAGTGGCATGCCACTTGTTTGGTGTGTGGTGGAAAGAGCACAGGAAAGGGCAGACGGGATAAGTCACAGCCAGGATGCAGTAAAAGGCTAGACTCTGCTGCGAAGCGAGATGTGCAGGGGGGCGTATGGTGCCGAGAGTGTCTCGTGAGTCTCAGGATCGTTTGTGCGTACATGAAATTGACGCTCAAGTTAATGAAGTTGTTGCTCCCATTGCATGTGCGGAATACCCCAATAGACTCGTCACAGAAACCTATAGTACCGTCGTATACGGGACGTAGCGTAGGGAGCGGGCCCTTTGTTGCACCTCAGTTGACGGGCACGACTACGATCGCGCGGCAATTTACGGGACGAGGTGGGGGAGATTCGACTATCCTGCGGCAGCTCACGGGAGGAGGGCTGAGTCCGACAAGACAGCTGACGGGGAGCCCGACGAAGCAAATGGGACTGGCGACGCCTCGGGCAAGAGCAAAGAGTGTGCTTGGGATAAGAAGCAGCAGATCGGCGGATGAAGGGAGAGGAATGTACCTGGTACGGCAGATGACGGGAGGCACGAGAACTATCGATGATGACGAGTTTGTTTGAGAATTGACAGTATCCATGCCGTTGCAGGTCCACACGTAGCGCAGATCCTTGTCCTTGACGACGACACAATCATATGTCCCCATTCAGCCCTTTACTGTCTCCTCATCCTTTGTTCCTGGTGATATCCTCCCGTGAATGCCCACACTCATACCCGGTCGCCCCTCTTAGGTCTCACTTGGTCCCTGGCGGTCCCAACCCGATTCTTTGTCGCTCGTTTCACCAACTCTACCATGGCAAGCTCTATGCTTGCTTGCGATCCCTGGTACCACTTCACTTTCTCTTTCTCGTGGAGCAACGATTGCGTGGTTAGTACTCTCAAGCCTTTGGCGAACCAGTCCGCAGCTCACAGCAATAGGTTGCGCAAATGCTCTCAGACATTCCTTTAATATCCGTGGGGACCCTCGTGTTCGCTGTATTACCATTGTTTCTTTCCATAAGAAGATTATCTCTGTAAGTCTTGTGCCAGTTCATCTCGTGTCGTGCTTAGTGCCTTCTATCGTAGATCAACTGTCTGGCTTTTGTTTTCTTCATTGCTAGCCTTTGTCGCCGCAGTCTTGGACTTGGGCGAAACCCTCGCCGATGGGACGGCTATTAGTATGGCCATCGTGTCCAGCGAACCTTCTTTGAGGGCGAGGGAAATCTTGCTTGTCTTATCCCTCGCGTTTCGTTTCCTGTTCTACTGGTCATACGTCGCCGAGCCCCCACGAAAGGTTCTATCTACAGCATCTACCCAAAGATTCCTGAAATTCAGGTTTCTCACCATCGAATACACGCACAAACCTCACACTGGAAGTTGGGCGCGTTGGGGGTTATCAGGCAAACTGCTTTGCCTTGGCTTGCTGGCAGCCATCATGACCATCACGGTACTGCAACTCATCTGGCGTATGGTCCCTCGATTCCACCAATATGGCAACGTCTATGCTACAGACACTGCACTGGAGTTGCTCGTGTCTTTCTTACTTCTCATGAAACTGTTGTCAAACACTCTTAATTCCAACTCCCCTGAGAGTATGCCAGTGCATACATTTAGAGAATGCCTCGCTCCAATCTCCGGGCTTCTTGTTGGCATCGCCACCGGTGTCGGCAATCTTCTTAGCTGTGAGTGATCGTGGCCTTTCTCTTTCGAGGGTCTTACCTATTCCGCAGTCGCTTTCACTGAATCAACTGTCGGGCGCCTACTTCAGGCCTTCGAAGTTTATATCATTGTCATATTCATCATGGTTGTCGCTTTCCTCAGGCATTGCGATATCCTCCTTTCTACTGTCTCATCACAGCGTAAAAAACGCAGAGACGTAACGTTTACACTCCCTGTGCCCGCCCGCGGATCCGCTTTCAGAATCACGCCACCGCTTATCGAGACGCCACGCATGTCCACGGTCCTTGGCAGTGCCTCTTCAAACCAGCATCCAAGTCGGGAGGTTTTCCCTACCTCTGCACGTCGTTCATTGAACGGTGTATCGTCTTGGCTGTCTTCCAAGGTCTCAAGAAACCGTCCGCACTACGAGGATGATGAGGCTAAACTGTGGAGTGCCGATAGAATAAAGGTGGCCCCTCCCTACACACGCAACACAGACACGAGATTGCGATCAAGTATTATGTCGTCGACGGGAGAACCTAAAGAGTGGACAGATTCTGTACACGGTGGATCCACCAACCGCATATCGATAATTTCTGCTTTAGATGCTCAGTCAGAGGGTGCGCGGTCTTTGGAAAATGCCATTCAAGGTGGTCCAACCCTACACCTTTCTCCGGCGTACTACATTCCGCAACGCACAGACCCAATTCAAGTTCGAACAGATTCCATTCATTTTTCGTCTGCTCCTTTGCCGCCATCTTCCGGAACGAAGCATATAGAAAGTGCTCCGGGTGCTTCTCCTGTTTACGGGTTGGGCGGTAGTGAATCGCTCGCAAGTCCTTCTGATTCGCGAACGTCTTTGGATGAACTTCTGAGACAACAGAGCCAACTGGACCAAAGCATAGAGGCACTCAGGTTTTTTTCGAATACGTCGTGTTCTAACTTCGCCCCGAGCAAAAGCGTGGAATTATCTCGTACACCTTCTATTGGCCAGAGAACCGTATCTTCTGACGTTTCTTTGAGTAGCTTCCCCATTCCTCCTTGGCTGACAACCCCGCTTCCACCGCTTCCAGCATCCCGCCCGTCATCGTTTAGTCGTATCCGAGGGGGTAAACGTGTTCGTCCTGCGGTCGCTCAGCCAACCCTTGTTCATGATACAAATTCTACAATCTCCCCCAAGGCTTCGGCATCCTTAAACGATATCTCATGTTCGGCACGCTTTGATGGCATTCCGAACTCTCCTTTAGGGCCAGAAAACGAATCCGTTTCTGTAGGAGCCGGGGACCCCTCCGGTTCTGGTTCCGGGGCGATTCAGTATAATGTGACTTCGTTCATTGATGGTGGGTCTTTACCCGTTCTAGCGACGAGATTTCTGACGTCGTTGAAGGTCTTGTCCCGCCCGGGGTATCGCCGCATGAAATGTCAAATGGCTCCAATGTAAGCCTCATCAGTCAAACCAGTCAACAGCCACGAACAATGTCTGCGTCACCGCGGCTCGGAGGACTTCCAGCATTCCCTGCTGTAGTCAAACGTTCACCTCTCGGGTTCACCTCACGAGGCGGATCTTGATAACTATAATTGAGAAGGTTTACTAGGTGCTGAGCGCTGAGCAATAAAGATTGGTGTAAATTTAGTTACATAAATCGCAGTTGGAGCGAATTTTGGGCACTGCAAGCGCTACTTTGTCAGCGGTCTTGCCGTGAGCTAGCTACGGTCAAGGCAGTGAACACAAGAAAAAGCAAAACAGCGGATGCCTTAGAAATAACACCACAGAAGCCGTCTCCAGCTTATTTACCAGAAATACTTTTTGTCGAGGATATTTAGGCGCTATAATTGCAGAAAGAGTTCTGCACAAAAGGCTTTAAGTGATTCTAGCAAGGTTAATTATATTTTTCGTCTCATCATCATGGATACCGATGGTCTCTAATAGCTGAGACAGGAACACGCTGCCGGCGACATGAACGGTTTGATTAATAAATAAGCTGGACTTACGATGTCAATCCAAATCCACACCACGCTTTCGCATTCCTGGAGTCCAGAGTAGCTCTTTCCAGCCAGGCTCAGCAACATAGCATTCCAACTCCGGCGTCTGCTCTATTTGAGTATACTCAGCCTTCGGAGAGTCCGAATTTTCATTCCCCTCTGCATGGTATTTTACAAGAATAGCGAGAGCTTCAGCTTTTCTTCCTCTTGATACAAGCCATCGAGGAGACTCTGGAAGGAACCAAATGAAAGAAGCTTGGAGGAGACCCGGAAATGCCTGAAGCAAAAGTGGAATTCGCCACGCATAATTATTCTTGACCGTAAACGTTTTCAGGATCAGATAAGCAGCAGCTGAAGCGCCTTAAAGAAATCACTTCAAAATTACACCGTGGACGACCGTGAAGGTTAGCTTACCGATGTCATAAGAGGTATTGTAACGACCGCTCATGACTGCTCGTCCGTCTGAGTGAGAGAATTCTGTGCACAACTCGATTTTCATTGGCAAACAAGATTCAAGAGCCACCCTAATATACCTCCGATCAAAGGTGAAGCAACCACTAAGCAAGCCGAAAAACCGAGAATAAATCGTGCAATGATGAATAGTGTCTATTTGATTAAGATGAAGTGTTATAAAATACCGAAACGAGGAAATCACTCACAATTCAATGAAGATGCTTGCATAACACACCCAAGCACTACACAGACTATGGCTGTGATAAATATCGGATATCGCCTTCCCAGTTTATCGACAACGAAGGCTACAAAAGGAGCAGCAGTAACAAAATCCAGATGATACGCGGCAACCATGATTCCCAATATGGCAGAACGTGGATTATGAAAATCTGACGCCCGCGTCAAATGCATTTTGATATAAAGTTAACTGCGGAGCACTTTACATTCAACCCAAGAGGGTACGGCTTGCAAGCCATTGATCGACGACATGTCAAAACTGTTCAGCATCAGAAAAATGTCTTCAAATGTATATATGCATGAGAACTTGCCCAACAGTCATCCCGGCAGTGAGACAAACTGGAAGCATCAAGAGGTACAAGAGCAGGGAACTCCGTCTTGTTGTGAAAGTTGGGAGGCGACCACATCGATGCTGTCCAGCTGAACGTAATCAGCTTGAGATCGCCTCCGCAAGTCCATTTCTGCAGTGATCAATGGATTGTAAGCAAGATTGGTATCCTCCACAGTAGTACACCTCACGATATAGATTACTTACTTAACTCGCAACAAGTGGACGTGAGTGCTGAGCCTTCTGGAGGACGTATATGTTTCGAATGTGTGTGATACCTGATTCGAGGCAATTATCGCTGACGACGTGGTTCTTTTGGGATTGTGAAGCTTGTAGGGCAGAGACCGCTTGAAAGATGGCGTCATGTCGCGACAACTTGGTGCATCGCCTTTTGGCGCTTAGCTTTTTCTAGTGGGCGTTATATTCAGATAAATGACCAGAATGAAGGGGATACCTTCGTGCCTGTGTTAGAAACATCACCATACCTGAAAACAGTGCGGCATTAAACGTGCGCGCCAGCATTGTCAGACGGCGCAATCCGACTTTCGGAATTTCTATCGAGCCTGAAATCCAGAAAGGACTTGTCTTATCATCAAGGGTGAGCTAGCCAATCTTAATAATCACGTGCTCACCTTGAGGAAGTCCCATGTTGACTGCCTGAGGCTGCGCGCTGACCAGCATGCGACCTCTCGTCCCACCATGTCCGCGTTTCCAGACTACTACAATATTCTCGGTATATCCAAATCAGCCTCTTCGACAGAAATCAAGCAGGCTTACAGGAGAGAATCATTGAGGTATGCAAGTCACTATCTCGTGATGACGTATCATGGACTCATATCCTTGTCTCAGGACACATCCAGACAGGTTGGTAGACGCAACCGAAGCTGAGAAGAAGGTTGCTACGGAGAAATTCCAGGTAACATCTTGCTCTCCTCGAGGGATGTTATGAGACACCGACTCCTCGCCAGGCAGTTGCGGATGCATACTACGTCCTCTCTGACCCTATTCGAAGGAGAGAATACGACACGCTATATTCATCAAAGTCTCAATCAGACAAGAGCGCCGACCCCAAGACCTCGTCGAACTTTTTCCGTCAATTTGCCAGCACGTTTGGCGGTGCTGCCTCAGATGACGCGACCAGGAATAATGGGCCCGAGCAGAGACCTGATGCCGAGAACGTTTTTACCGACGTCTTTGATGAGGTATGAGTGATCAATTGATTATTCGTTGCATTGCTGAATCTATCCAAGCTCCTTCGTCCCGAAGTAGAGCGTCACGCACCATGGTGGTCTTACCTTGGCACTGCATGCGGTGGAGGTGAGCTGGCTCCGTATAAGAAATGAATCACTCCTTCACTATGTGTGACAGGCTTAGGCCTCATCGTGGCCAATTTACCAGGCCTTGTGCTTGGTGCTTTTGCTGGAAACCGGTTAGGTGCCATACGGGATGCCAAAGGCAAAAGTGTTGCTGCAGTCTTTTCAGAACTCGGGGCGACCGAGAAAGCAGAGGTATGTATCGATGTACTTCCAGGACTCGAGACTGTACTAACCGTGTGTCCAGATTCTCCGCGCTCTCGCCGTGAAGGTGTTGGGCTCTGCGCTGTAGGTAGTGTAACAGTAGATGTAGAGTTTTGTGTTGTAGTAGTGATTATGCCACGGTGCCACCGACGCGCCCACTCAAGTACTCATCCCCAAACCGATGCGCTCTCAGAGCCACGAACGAATTGCCACGCACCGCGGTCGACGAGAGGAGCTACTAGGCAAGTAAAATCACCGCGAATAAACCCGCCGCATCGTCGTGACTCTCCTCATCGTCGCAGAGCGTGTACGATCTGAAAAGCAGAGTGAGTCCGCCCGTCCTGTCCATGATCAAAGCCTGATGATCTATAGAACTCGCGTCCGTGGATGTCGAGCCTATATCGTCGTCAAGCATGCCAGGCGTCGTGATGGGTGAGGATGAAGGTCACCGCGTTGACCAGCGCTTAGCAGTCTAACTCAACTCAGCCAGTGGACGTGGCAAGCGCCACTCGCAATTCCAAGTGGATCATACCGCCAGCGCCTCCGCCTCAGCAATAGAGCCAGTTCCAGACACCGGCGAACAGCGCCCTTCAAAGAAACGCAAAAGAGCATCGTCTACGCCTCCCGCTCCCAGGGCATCCCAACTCTCACAGCTACGACCACGCAGACGTTGTCGATCGAGGGCCGGCTCGCCTGCGATAAATCTAGAACACGCTCCGGCTTTGCGATTCTCCGCCCGACTCGCAAAAAAGGCCCATGCGCTGACCAGCAGCAGAAGCTCGGATATTTATACGCATCTAGCGGGTCCCGACGGCGCCCAAAAGCTACTGAGTGATCCGCCTCCCATCTCTGTCACGTCGTCTACCCCAAACGAGATCACTGGTTCGCAGTCAGATAACAAGTCCAGGGGACGCCGAAGAAAGACTCTCGACCTTGGAGACGAGAATGCGAAGAAAGTTACGATGGAGGAATGGGCCCGATTGCGTCAGTCTCAAGGTGCTCTCCCACTTTCAGGAATAGACGAAAACGCCTGCCTTGGTCAATTCATTGTGCGCGATACCGAGAAAGGCGACGGGACTGTCACATCTCTCGGAATAACAACCCAAGTCAGCTCTCCAGATCCTGAGCCTCTACAAGTAGAGAGGCGAACGACAATCGTTGACATTCCCATAATTCCACAATCACAAGAAACACTGTTCGATGTTCTCTCAGAGGCTGCTTCTTCTACCCCAACTGAAAATACCTTGACCGCGCGTGCAGATGGTTCTGGGAAAATATCAGATCACGAGGGCATGGTGTTATCCGAGTCTTTGGATGGCGGAGTTGAGCAGCCCATCACTCCCGATGTAGAGATGGAAGCTCCGTCAACATCAATTCTTGATCCCCATCCGGATCAAGACTCCCTTGGTGATCTTTGCGCCGTTCCAGAAACTGTGGAGTATATTGATATCCTACAACGTCCGGAGCCCTCTGCGTCACCCACCCCTGTCTTACCTTCACGACGGGGCCCTGTTCGAGTCAGATATACAAGGGCTGCCACAACCAAGGAGGCAGAGGCTGTGAACGTCGACGACCCGTCGAGGGATAGTCCCTCAGTGATCTCCCACACACGAATCTTTGACCGTACTATGTGCCTTGATTCTCACGAAGAGTTCTATATGCTCGACATACCCGACATCCTCACCTTACCTTGGGAGTCCGTGGCGTCACAGCTTTATGTGCCACCTGGTCTTGGGAAGCTCGTTTCTGGTAAGGTGGCTGTTCTTGACGTCCTTGGAGTTGACTATATCCATCATACCCAGGGATGAGGGAACAATTAAAGATGGAAGCGCGAGCTCGTCAAAGGGCGGAAGAACTATATCGGGCAGAATTGAGCCAGCGTATATCTGCTGAGAAAATTATACAAGGTTTACGAACAAGGTTGGAGGAATTGCAGGCGGGCTTGGCTGACAGAGGAAATGCCTCGTGACAATGCAGTCAGCAGTGACTCGTACAGCCCTGCGTATCGAGACTGCAAGACGACGGTCAAAATTTCCTGCTTCCTGCCGTCAGATAGATCAATGAGATCAACTCTTCAAAGCGTTCCTATCCAAAATACAACATATATGATACATATAGAAGGGTTCGGTAGAGAACATATCGAGAGAAAAACGAAGCAATCTACACCATAACTTAATCATTGTACGACTCCTTGATTTTCAAGGCGAAGTTGATGGTATACATAGACAAAATGGCGTCTGACTGGGTACAACACGATGCTTGATATTAATATAGCATGAAAAAGTTTTCTCATGGGTCCATGGACGAGTGGGTCATTCGATGGTTAAAAATAATTGAAAAAAAGGCTGTCGACAGGAAGATTTGGTTCTCAGTGGGTGGTTTCCACCATTTGGGCAACACTCTGCGGAACCCGCAGAGCACGAGCATTCAATGCCACAGTTCTCCGACCTGTGATTCGTCCCCTGACGAAGAATTCAATGCTCTGGCTGCCTCGTAGTCTTCAAGGCCACCAGCTCCGTTCGCCATTGCCAGAGTAAGAGCTGCTACTGCCTTGTCGGCGCTAGAGGCAGAGTTTACAATAGGGCCACAAGATGAGTGACGAGGCGACTGCGGCGGCGAGACCATGGGTGAGGAATGATGGATGTGTTCTGCATATGAACCTGGCAGAAACGCGTCCGAGGGTGATGCAAAAGAGTCATAGGAAGAATAAGACGATGGTTCAAATGCATTGGTATGACGAGGACTTGTGAAGTCAAAGGATGTGCTGAATGAAGTAGATAATTCTGCTGACTGATTGGTGGTGCTGGGGTGAACACGGGATGCATTGTGGACGGAAGGGACGGATTGGAATATGCCAGAGATGGGGGAGAGACGACCAGAGGAATTAGTCTCGCCGTAAAATTGAAACTCGCAATCGTCCATCGCTCCCAGACTGGAAGAACGCTTTTGTCTCGGATGAAGGGGTTCAGCATCGAGACTACTTGATAGGATCAAGACGTCGTCGTCATCGTCTGATGCAATGTATTTTCTGGTGGCTCTGGATGCCGGCGCGCTAGGGCTGTGACGTTTTCTACGACGCCTCTCGATGTCTCTTGCTCGGTAGTGATAGGCGGACTTAGAGCGCGAATCTTCAAACTCGCGCATACGTTTGACAAACCCCTCGCCATTCTCCTGGACACTTCGCTGAAGCTCGGAGAAGGCGGCTGATCGGAGGCGAGTAAGATGCGAATGGGAGGATCCGTATGTATCCTCATGGAGACAAGCCCCGGCGGAAGAGGGGCTATGGGGATTGGGGATTGCCAGAGTGGATCCATAGAGGGGGGGACCGGATAAAAGAAAAAAGTCGTTGGACGAGGCAGGAAAGTGGGGGGTGTGAGGTGCAGAGGAGCTGGAGCTGGCAGAGCGGCTGTCTGCGGATGCGGGCGTGGAGCTCCGAGTTACTTGAGCAGGCTGGGAAGGAACGACCGTGTGAGGGGGGAGAGAAAAGGACGCGAGAGGACGTACGGGAATGTCTCGGCGAGGCCTCTTTCCGGTTCTCCAGATATCGAGGTGACATCGCTGCGAGTCAGAGAGCGTGGGGGGGTCGCGGTGGGAGGAGTGGGCTCGCTTATGGGCAGGGCGCCAGAGGGAAGCGGGCGTCGGGGACGGGGACGGGGACGAGGCGGAGTGGGATCGGCGACGACAGCTCAGCGCGAACGGCGGCGACATCGACATCGACAGACGGCGACGGCGGCGTCGAAGAGCAAGCGAGATAAACTTGGAATTATCATCTCTTCGGTCCCCAGGACGTGACATGATGTAACATCTTTAGTCACATCACACCACCCTTACGTACAGCAGGTGAAAGACCCCATCCAGTCTACAAAACACCAGCTCATATGTCCCCCTCCCCCTCCCCCCACCCCCCTCTGTCTTCTGTGCGGGAGTCAGCCGGACAGTCAGCCTCGTGCACCCGCGCGGACACACCTTACACTCCGCGCCGATCGCCCTCGACGGCAACCTGCGTGTCAGCAACGCGCCGTATTTGCCATGCACACGACTTTCTCCCCTGCTCAAGGACCGCAAGATCCCACTGAGTACCGAAGTCCTCGTGTTTTCCCAGGTGTATTCCTCTAGAGAACGCTGGTAATCATTTCTCTTGCCGTCGATCGGTGCTTACTCGTAGTGTCGTCTCCCAACAAATGTCCTAGTGCTTCGCATATCGTGGGTAGGACGATCAACGCCAAAGGTTCGTCCTCGAAAAGGTAGTATCGTGAACATATGAGCAGGGTGATGTCCGCCAGGTGTTCTACACCCTCTAGGCGGGTCAGCGGCTCGACACAGGTCTGTGCCGAGCTGATGATGTACAAAGAAAAAGCAGCTGGACGAATTGGGGTTCAGACAAAAGTGCGATCACCATCCACACTTACATGCCAAGGAGAGGTTCACATCTCCGCTACACATACCGAGGTGCCACATAACGTCGTCATCGGCAGTTTCGTTCACTTCGATTCCAGATAGTTTGGCAGTCGCAAGACAGGTCAGAAGTGCCTCGCAGAGAAACTCTCGGTTGTTCGGGGGCATTTCGAGAATTCGATCCTTGACTGTTTCTATGAACTCGACGAATGCTTCTAGGTCCAATGGCTGAACCCCTCTGGACATCATGACGACAAGAAACTGCATCAGTTGTGCCACATAAATATCCTTGGAATTTGGGGGATCATCCCAGAATTTTTTCCTGTACCAACTCAATAGTATCATTGTGGATGGTCGTCTCTTACCGAATGCTTACGTCTTTGTCTGTATGAATTCTGAAACGTTGAGCATCTCCCCAGGGAGAGGAAATCGAACTTACTCTGACCAAGGGCTTCATGAATGCCATTCTTTTCTTCTTCTCTAGCTGTTTCCCAGGCTTCGCGCATGCATTGTTCATTCACGAGTGCCAGGCATTCGATGACAATTTCGTTCACTGCTTGCGCCTGTATCACATGCCGGAGAAGTGAAATAGAATACACACCAACAACACCATCCTCGGACAAGTGGCCGAAGAGAATTATCAGTATTTTACAGCATTCCGTCGAGCTTTGAATTCCGCCCGAATTTCGATTCATCCACTGAGAGATTAGTCCACAGCTCCCATGTACTACGTTCATCATGCCCGTCGAAAGCTGTTTAGAGCGTCCACCAGCCGAGAGTATCGAAACGAACCGAGAGACAATGTCCTAGAGAGGTTCAGTAACATATTGCCGTATGTTGCATGTCGTCTCACCAGCGTTACGCTGATCATCGCTGTCTGGTTATTCGACCCGTCCGTGCCAAAAACTGAATCTGGAATTTCCGGCAGTTCCTCCGGACTAGCTCTGTGGTGTTGAATATACATCATGGTCTGGAGCCGTAAGACGCGTTTGGTTTGATATCAAAAAGAAAAAGAAAAAAACCGCACGAGGAAAACAATCGTATCCGCGTGTAAACGGCGATATTCTAGCCAAATATTCCATGTCCACTGTGGAACAACTCCCCATCGAATGATGACACTTGTGGGAATATCAAGACGATCCAAAGAATTCAAAAGCTTCGATTCGATGGGACAGTGCCCTCCCTCATTCATGACAAACCGCAAAAGTTGCATTGCAGCAGCCACTGTTTGAGGACGGAATGCAGCCGCGTGCGTTGGGTTCATCATCAAGTCTTGCGCCATGTCGGCTGCCTGAGGTGTGATGGCCATCTAGAAGAGAACGATCGCAAAGAACTTGTGCTCACCGCAAACAAGGAAATTGCCATAGCACTGGCGAGGCGCTCCTGTTCCAGAAAATACCGTGGGCCACGTCCCAAGACTAAACGTAACTCATCTACCCTGGTCGCACTTTGTCTGACGAATTCCGAAAATGTGGAAAGCAATGCATGTATGCTACGAAAGCATCGTGATCTGGCCTTGCACTGATCATGCTTTATGTTACTGACCTGTTGCCCACGCCCACTTGTCTAGAAAGCGCGGGATAGAGAATATACCTTGCCAGCATCAGCCTCATGGACAACCGCTTTGTGGCAGACGACACGCGCTCCGACAAAAGGACTGATGGGAGCATATCCCAGTTGTCTACATGGATGTCAAAAATACCCATGTCCCGACAGTGCATGCCATACCTGGGAGCTGTATCGCAGCCCGAAGGTTATCCTCTTCTCTTTGAGCCTTCAAGGACTCTGGGAGTGACTGGTCTGGGTGGTCCCCATCAAACCCTGCCGCCACGAGTGCAGCAACCTCACCGAGCTTCGCCAAAACGACGTCGACCCAGCATACGACTGCCAACGGTGCAGAGTTGGGCTTGAAATTTTTGGCTGCGATAACATGAAAAAGTCGACGGTACTGGAAAAGAAGGTGCAAAAACGATGGCGTGACTGCCGAGCCAACTTGAGATGAACGCACTGCTTTAAAGGGGAGAATCGATAACGTACATATAATAACGATGTCCGTAATAAACCTGCACGCGCTGTCGGCAGCCAGTGGTTCCAGCTGGAGCACGGTGTTCAGCAAGGCAAGTATCGTGCTGGCGCAATTTTGGATTAAGCCATGAAGCGCAGTATCCTACATAGAGCAGTGGTTCATAAACGCGTCAAATCAGACATAAAAGAGGTTCGCACCTTACGGACAAGGCGAAAATCAAGCGTTGTGAGGGTATTCACGGCCCAGCTGGCAGTTCCCTGAGCTGTTGGTCGCGTCGCAGACAAACCGGCGAAAGCGGTCAAGGTGGAGACGGTGCTAGCAGAGGGCTCGGACTCGGGCTCTGATTCAGTCTCGCTGGTAGACATGGAAGATGAAAGTAACAGGGCGAGTACAGGATCGATATCAAGAACTACAGTCCCTTTATCGATTTAAGATACAAAGTAACATCCGTTTTACATTCTAGAGGCTCCTCGCTTTTCGAGAATATAGACTCGAACACGTCGTTCGAATCGGAGGTCTATGTGGCGTGTCAGATAGAACCAGGACTAATGAGTATCGTGAGCACCTCTCCATCGCAGAATTGGACGGGCTGCCATGGCTCGTCTTCCTCGGCCCTTATGGCAAGCAACATTTCCCGTCGGGCGGTTGACATTCCACCCTGAAAGCTTTTGTCTTCTCCTGACTTGCGGGCAGACACCTGCACCTCTTTTGCTTCGGCTGCCTTTTTCTCTTTCTTTGGCGCAGCGACAGTCGGAAGGACTTCATCCGGGTCTGGCGGAGGGCCATCGTCGCTCTCAGAGTCAGACCCCCCTCCCCTTGCACGTCGCGCCTTGCCAGACATGAAGTCAAGGTAAGTCAAGGTCGGTCGAAACTGGTGCGTTTCACTGATTGGCACAAGGTGCAATAGGCCTGTTCGATCAGCACGAATAACCATCCGCAGCGTCCAGTCGCTCACCATCTCGCACGACCCCGAGCATATAGGCACCGCATTGGGGGATGGCGTCGCTCTGTAGACGGCTGTCTGTCAACCTGGCCTCCCCTTCCCTCTGCTTCATCTGTTCGTTCTGATTCTTTTCGCGATCGTCTTCACGCTGTGCGGTGCCAAGATCTTTGCATTTTTCGAGATTCCATACTTCGGGGCGGGTGTCGACTGGTATATGGATCTCGATCTTACGGGACACAGGTTTGACGCGAGCACGGATACATTTTCCGCTGATGATCGCCAATGGTGGCGCTTGGAGAGGCCTATTTAGAAGCGGGAACTGGTGGATGTGCACATTTGGAGTCAGTCGGTCAGAATAGTGAATGGGGAGGACGCTGACGAGCTCGTCGTCGTCGAGTTGCATCGTGAGAATAATATCATAATCAGGACTACGATAGTACAGATCAAACGTCTGGGGGTTCTGGAGGAGGCGCAACGGCCGTCAGATTCTTATGGAACCACTCCTCTGGACATCTCTGCGAGTGCAAAAGCCCCGGAGACAGGTCTTCCATGCTCGACGTCGTCGGAAAAATGCGTCTCCCATCGACGTGTGGCCTGCCTGAGTGTGGGGCGCAGAGCGAATCGATTTCTATGTGTGACGTGGAGCTCGTCGATGCTGCAAAAGAGTGTACCGATCCCGGGAATAGATCTCGCAAAGAGTGGTCAGACGGCGGCATACCACCTGTGTCATTGCCTGGGACAGAACGACGTATGCGTTTTCTAGATAGCACTTCTCGAGTGCGCACCGGCTGAGGAATGTCGCACAAGAGCTTGGCAGTGGTGCGGTCAGTGTGCAAATCATGGTGCCAGGTTGCCGAATGGTGGAGCAACGATTCGTTTTCGTGACGTCGAATCACACGTCCAAAACTGTGCATGACCAAAGTTGATATAAGCGCCCCTATAGCGCCGATTGTTAGCCATCGTCAATCCGGCTGACAATAGACATACAGTCAAAGGCAATCCAAATATTGGCATTGATGCCGCCTGCACTCTTGACTCCAATAAGAGTCATGGCGGCAGACACAACGGTGAAAGCAGTGATGATCGCAGTGTAACACAACTGCGGTAGCACTCGCAAATCAGCATACGTCCAGGGAAACTTGATCTATCATACCTCATCTCTCATCACTTCTCGGAAGAGAGACACCCTGGGCACGTAGCGGGTGAAGCAGCTTGCGGAAGAAAGTGCTACAGAAGCTGGTCGTTTAAACGGTGCCGTTGCGCCGTGGGGCAAATTAGAACCGTCGGTCGTGGTCGGTATTTTGACTGACCAACGGCCAGGAGGAGGCGAGTGCGAATGTGCCATCGAAGGAAATGGAATTGTATGTTCGCTTTGTATATCATCATCGGGCACATTATTAAAGCTGGCCATGCTTTGAGATCCATCACGACGAATGGACACGATGCTAGGTTCTCGTGACAAGGTTGAAGGCTGCTGTGTCGTCGATGACATAAAAAAATCATTAGCAGATGGCCCGGACCAGCCTCTGCGATTTCGAACAGAATCTCCGGCTTGCTTTCTGAGTTTAGTCAGTTGGCTGTGGGTGACGTCATCGAACGAATGTCGAACGGAGATGCTGCTTCGGACCGCCAGAGACCTGCGTGATTTCCGCATTGCATAGAAAACTATTGCATGACGTCAACAATATTCAGATACGAAGGAAAGGCAACGGACAGCATACGCAAATGAAAAAAGACTCTGTAAGCAAAAGCACCATGAATACGGATGAAAGACCGGCTGAACTACAACAACGGCCTGTTCACGGGTTAGCAATGGAACTGGAGAGCGTAGAAACACCTGCCTGAGAGAGCACGAAAACTGTCAAGTTTGACCACGTCCAATATAAGCACGATGCTCGCAGCCGAGCGTAGTGCAATCAGACTACCCAAGACAAGGACATTATTATCGAGGCACCTGTATGCTTTGACGCCCAAAATGCCAGTGATCTGCAAAGCGTTGGTAAGTCTGTAAAATATTGCAAAAGCTGGGCAAACCAATAAAGAAAGCGAGAGACCGGAGGTGATGTAAGTGATGCGCAGAATGCTGGACGGACGTTGAATATGAGTTTGGGGGGAAGCGATAAGATGCTCACACGGCACAGTTGGAGGACGTGCTGAACTGAGCAACGATGAGGGGGATGATGGCGATCGGCCCTAGCAGTTGGCTGAAGAAAAGTGTGTAAAAAAGGCCCTTGTTTTTCACGTTGCTTCTCCAGAGGTATACTGCAGCCTTGCAAATGTTGCGAAGAAAGATGAACAAGAGAGAGCCGGTGATGATGAGGAACACGTCGTTGACTCTAAGATCATAAAAGAGGGGAGGTGCGAGAAGAGAGCCGTCAGGGAGGGTGTAGTACACGGGCTGGAAGGAATCTGGAGAGGCGCCTGGATAATACTGGGAAAAGTTTTGAATTGTGAGCAAAGTGGTGAGATGGATGACTACAGTGGACGGCTGTGCGCGGGGTGTGATGGCTGGCGGACGGGCGGCGGGCGGTGCGGCGGGGGACGGGGTCGGGGGCATGAAGACATGAAGGGGCGTGTGCAGTTTTGTTGAACTCGGCGGATGTTATCACACCTCCCGCATGACGTCCCACGACGACGACGACGGTTCAAAGAGACCGTCGTACGAGACCAGCACGCAATTCAAGAGCTGGAGATTTTCGCCGGAACAGCTCGCCGTCGTTCGCAGCACGCTCAATTCTG